>OZ059905.1:35786246-35806246 GCA_964057215.1 Oscheius myriophilus
ACACACACACACACACACAAACACACACACACACAAACACACACACACAAACACACACACACACACAAACACACACACTTACAATTATTAGGTGAACAACCAAGACAACATATGTAAAATAGGATAGTAGCAAGGAAGGATAACAGACATAAATTTCCAATTTATATATGATTGTAGTAAATGGTTTCGAAAAATCATATCCCCAAATGAAATCCTTAATAAAGAAACAGTGACAGTAAGACGCTAACAGCCACGAAATTAAGGCGCAAAGCCAGGTTATCGCAATGGAAACCTGTAAAAGAGTCTTTTCTTTTTCATGTGTGTGTGAGTGAGTTTATGTGTGTATGTTTCTTGAAAAGTATTTTTTTACCTTGATGAACAGAGGAAAGGTTTTGGGAAGTTTATTTTGCATAAGAATAACGACAACACGACTTATCGCCAAAATTCCCATGAGTGGGAAAATAGCAATCCAAAGTGCTACAACAGCCGCTCCGATTGTCTGAATACGGATTCATATTATATATTTGCGCTTGTCACCCCGGTAAACCACGGAAACTTGTTTTCAAAGTTTGGGAAAACAATAAGAATTCCGAATATTGCATTCAAGATGGTCTCTGCCAAATCCAGAAAGTTTATTTGAGCCATTATTATGTATAATGAGTTTCTTCTCATTTCTTGGGATGAGAGAATTGCCTAAAATGATTATGGTTTTTAAATAGCAAATTCGAGTTACAAAGTTTATCAAAAATTGAATCGGCAGTAGAGGTAAGCAGACGATTGAGAAGGCTAACCCAACAATAACACTAGCAAAATCAGCATTCAATTCGAATAAAGTTGGCATTTTCTGAAATGCAATTTTTCGAGGTACGGAAAGTGAAATAAGATTAAATACCTATTTTGTTAAAAAAGCTGTTTTTCTGAAAGTATGCACTTAATTAATAATACCAATAATGATATGCAAAGTTGTTTGCAAGTTATTTGTCAGAAGTGCACCCTTTATCCCCCTAGCCATACATATATCTAACCTCTCGGAAATGAAAAGCAAACAAGCCCACCCACCCAAAAATCGCTAATTAATTTTCACAATTTTTTTTTATTTTAGAAGGTCGATGATCAGTCCTAAACCAAAAATGAGCCCGACTACACCACTCTGAATTTTTATGACCAAATTTATTTTGAGTCTTATTTTGGTTCGACAATGCGTCTTTTTCAGTCATTAAGGATTTAAACAGAAAGGCATTTAAGGTTTCTTGATGACTGCTTCTTTTAAATGTTTAAGAAACGAAATTTGCAGGTCAAAGAAAGTAATTATCATTTTCCAATAGTTTTATACAAAGAAATTTAGGATCTTTGATGATACAAATGAGAATGCTTACGGTGGTTCTTGACACTTTAATAGAAAAATTGATGGCGTGATTTTGAAACTTACGTAAAAATAAGTGACATTTCAAACATTTACTTCTTGGATCAAAGAGATTCTAAACCGTGACGAATTAACAAATCATTTTGATGGGTGTTGATTTGCAAAAAGTTAAGTGATGATTTGAAGAACAGCATTTCGGATGGCTTGCCCGTGCTATTCACAAGTTTAATAAAATTACACTTCTAGCCCAAAGACCTTGACCGGAAAATTCGACAACTTTCAAATATAAGCTTGGCCGCTAATTAATTTCCTGTACCTTGCAACCTGTTTTCGGGAAAATACCCATTGTTTAAAAATGAAAACTATGAAACTGGGAAGTATTTCCTGTCAAGCTCGATAGTAAACCCACAGTTTTATTACCAAAGATGATTATATGTATAGTTTTCAGAAGGGTGGGAGTAAGTGAAAAAATCAACATTCTTCTTCTTCCATGTCACCTCCACGCTGATGACCATGCTTTCCGTGATACTTCTGATGACCTCCGAAATGACGACGACCTCCATGACCTTCATGACTTCCATGACGACCGTGACCTCCGCGACCTCGGTGACCTCCGTGACCTTCTTCTTGACCCCCATGGTAGCCTCCCCAGAACGGAGGAGGGCCCATTGGGCCTCCCATTCCTGGACCTCCTTCAAACGGAGAGGGAGGGCCGCCTGAAAGAGAGATTTGGAGAGAGAGAGAGAGAGAATTAGAGATAGAGATAGATAGAGAGAGAGAGAGAGAGAGAGAGAGAGAGAGTGGGTAGAACTCTACCTCCGTGGCCGTGCTTTCCACCGTGTTCACCCATTTCTCCGGGATTTCCATGTTCACCCATGGGGCGTTGAGCTTTGAACCTGCCTTCTATAAAGAAAAGAACAGCTACCTCCTAAAACATCGATTCAGAAGAGCTGTGTTTCGCTTCCACCATTGGATTGGACTCCCTCAGTTGTTCAATAGCTTCGTACTTCTCCTTCTTTGTTTGACTGTCATTCTTATAAATACCCTCCAGCTCAGTCTGAATGGCTGGTAGAGCAGCGATGATATCGGAGACGTTCTGCGACACTTCGTCAATGTGGGCCTGCATTTCTGTGTTGAACTGTTCTACTTGGTCCTGAAATCTCTCATATTCGTCTCTCTCTCTCTCTCCTTCCCCCTCTCCCTCCTTTCTCTGTCCCTAACTTACCGTAACATTGTAGTTACGAGCCCAAGTCAACACGTCGTGTTTCTGTTGGGCGATTGTTTCATTCTGCTGACGGAAGATTTTGAAGAACTGACACTTTGCCGTTCTATTCAGTCCGTGGAGGAATGGAGGCTCTGGTGGATGCGGGCGGCCACCTCCAAAACCACCTTCTCCGCCACGACCACCACGACCGGTTCCACCAAAATCATCGCAAGCAACAAAACCAAAGATTGCAATGAGGTAGAGGTAGTTCATAATCTGAAGAAGCAAATTTTTATACGAGTTTTCTCAAAAGCAAGCGGCTGATAAGAAAACAAGCACTAGATTTTAGGATTGTGTCGCTTTATTGCAAAGTTATCCCACTACTCTGGTTAATCACTCCTAAATAAGAGTCAGTGGGTTTTGCAACTTTGCTTTGTATAATCGAAAATTTTATAGAAAAAGTGAAGGTTGCAGGAAGGTACTGTTCAGTTGAATCGAAACTCTTATATACTAACAGCCCTGGTGTAGATCAGGCTCCTCCCTATTGATCTGTGAAGCCACGTTTTTGTTTAGAAAAAGTGTTTGTTGCGAAAAATGCATATTTATGTGGCATTGTGCACCTGTGTAAACACATATACTCATGACAATCTGACAACTGTGGCAAATTGTTCTGTTTTTCCCCTAAAGTTTGAAAAAATGAATAGACTGTTTCCAACGGACAGGTCCCTAACGAGAAAAAGTTTGGAACCCAGTAGGCAACAGACGAACCTAAGAACCGTCCGCCGATCCCCCCACCTTACGGAAGAAAAAATACTGTCATGGGATCCCTGGCTAAATGCCAAAGCTGATAATTAGCTGCCGCGGTGGGACCAGATCGCCCCGCCCTTTAAATTTCCTGTGCTATTTTTTGAAACAACCAATAGTACCCCAACATACCAAACCATAATTGGGCAATAAATTCACAAATTGTCAAATGCATGCCTTCAACACATCTATGTGAGGATTAAAGGCAACAGGCATTATGAAAACTTGTGTTCGTAAAAAACTTAAAACTACCCGAATATGAACCTATGGCTTTTTTTGGGAACTTTCTGGTTACGGTAGAAAGCTCCAAAATGCCGTAATATTTTAATTGTTCTTTTCATAACCAACACCATAAAACAAACATAAATACTCAAATACAAGGTCGATTGTTCTAGTATTTACATGGTTATGTTTTTATGAATACAAATTTGTGTATTTGCAAAATAACCTCTAATACGACGTTGGGTTTATTGTGAAACTTAGTTGTCAGACCAGTATCAACACTTCGTGTGCTCGGAACAAACGTGGGCACAGAGATCGGTGTTTTTGAATCTGAAGAGAAAGACGAAAAAGAATAAAAACTAATTTCAAGTTGTGTGTGTTTATTTTGAATAAGACAAGTTTCATAGCATATTTCAAATAATGACCTACTTCTGCCTCACTGCTGGTTTTGGTTTTGCCACCTTGTCACGAATTCGGTGGTTCGGATAGGTCTTGGCGGTGAATGTGCTTTTGACAACCGCCGCTCGCATTCACTTAACCATTACATAACAATATTTATTACTCTGGTTAACAACATGTTGACACATTGAGGGAAATCAAACAAAGAACAAAAGTAAATCTAAGATATAAGAAGGATTGAGGGGTTGGAGTAAATGAAAGGGATCCGCACAATGTGCGAAAATTTCATATAGTATTTGTTTTTAGCCAGCATACGTACGAAACGCTGCTGGGATTCAGAAAGGAAATGATGCATGGAAGTGACCTTAGGTTACCCATAGATGGTACTAAAGAAATAGGGAATGTGCTCTGCAAAGAGAGTTTCTGTATTGCAGTTTTGAAAACTAGAGGTGATCACACCTCGGCTCTTCGACCACGGCAAGGTTGGGTTCCAGCGTGAGGTGAGCCGCGGGCAATGTGAGGTCGGCGTCCGATCGATCGATACACGCGGTCAAGTGCTCTGGCTCTAGGAGTTGGACTTTCTCGAGGCGGAGATAACACTCTCGCGCTCTTCCGGGATCTCGAACCATCGAACACTGCAAGATGAATAGGTAGGAATCGTCTTCACACTATCCGATAAGGTTTCAAGATATTCGTAGGGTTATTTCGGTGAGACTTCGACAAAATGGAGACGATGACGATCTTGATTAGACTCCATTCCTTCACGGGCTAAAAAAATGGCAAAATGCCAGTTTGGGAGAAAGAGAAACAAAAATGACTATTTACAACAATGAGAACTTCAGTGCTTGTTCGGTTTGTCACGCAAAAGAAAATGTTACACGTTACATCATTTTCGAAATTCGCTAAGCCAGATATATTTATAATGTCCCATTCAGTTATAATCATTTGGATTTGAAAAAAAATGCGAGCATTTAGTATTTAGCATTCGTCCTTCGAGGGGCCATAGGGGTGACTGGGCTTGTTGTTGGGGCCTTTGTGATTGCCATCTTTTGGTCCACCTGAAGGTGGGGGACCGCCAGGTCCGGGGAAAGGAGGCATCGGTCCTCCAGAATGAGGTGGGCCTGAAATTAGGGATTTAAAGAGAGAGAGAGAGAGAGAGAGAGAGAGAGAGAGAAATTTACCAACCCATGAAACCAGGCGGCTTTCCTTCATGACCTCCAATCGGATGCTCAAACTTGAACAAAGACTCGATAAAGAAGAGCGCAGCAACCTCCTAAATTTTTGACTATGTTAATTAAGTCCACAAAGCTATATATATACCAATGGGTTCGCCTTCCTCAACTGGTCCACGGCATCGTGAATCTGCTTCTCCGTCTGACTATCATTCTTATAAATATTCTCCAGTTGGGTCTTGATGTCAGACAAGGCGGCGATGACGTCGGAGACGTTTTGCGACACTTCAGCTTTGTGAGCTTTCATGTCGTCATCGAATTTTTGTACTTGGTCCTAAAATTCCCCCGTCATTTTTCTTTCTGTATCTATTTCTCTCTCTCTCTCTCTCTCTCTCTCTCTCTCTCTCTCTCTGTCTATATCATTATTCCTTCAACAGCATGAATGCTGCAGGATTTAAAAAGAAAATTTATAATTTTAACTTTTAAATGACTTTTTTTTTTTTGAAAAAACAAGAGGAAAAACAACAATTTGGAAAAAATCGCTTTTTCGTTGCGGGAACAACATATTTTTATGGTCAATTGTTTGTTAATGCCAAGTGTTGTCAGAGAAAGTTTACGATTATAGCGAAATCGCTTGATTAATTTTCTCTATTCTTTCAAGCGGAATTTCCACTACGTTTTCCATGAAATAACATCGCAAATTGTGCAAATGCGCTTGCCGATTTTAGAAACGGGCAAATGTTACATAAAGCTAATTTTTTTTTATTTAAATTGAACCTAATCTGAAAAACCCTCATACTGTTCCTTTAAGACGCTTTCTATCTACCCTAAGGATTCGTTTTAAAATTTTTTTTTGCAGATTTTCAAATTGCAGCGGAAAAATCAATACAAGGCGCGCGTTTTTTGCGCAGCCGAAAACTTCTGAAAAAACGACTTTCAAAAAAAAAAAATGTATAAGCTAAAATAAAACGCGGTTTTTCTTAAAATAGACTGTTAAAATTTTTGGTTGTTGGACAGAAAAATCGAAAAACTGATAATTTACAAAACCACTTTAAAATGTACTTTACAAAACTCACCGTAAGATTGTACTTTGTAGCCCACGCAGCAATGTCTTGCTTCTTGGCGGCAATCGTTTCATTCTCCTTTCGGAAAATCTTGAAAAATTCGCATCTCTCGGTTTTGCTGAGGCCTCGGAGGAATGGAGGCTCCGGAGCTGGTGGAACACCACCGGGACCATGCGTGGTTGGTTTTTCGCTGTAGACTATGGCGAAGATTGCGAGAAGAATGAAATTTTTCATTTTCTGAAAGTACGTAAAAGACAACCGTCTGTTGAATCCTGAAATCGAGTGTGGAACCAAAATCTGATGATGAAAATCCTTATGACGAACTATTTTATAGCATCGGACATGGTGTCGATCTGGATGAAATCGGGTTTTCCATTGCATAATGAGGTAAATCTATGCAAAAACGTCAACATTAGTCAACATGTTTGGTTGTTTGTTTTGGGGTTAGCACATTTTCCAAGATTCCTCCGATTACTTTGAAGCAAAGTCGATTGGCAGCAACATTTTTCTTCCGAAAAGTGAATCTAAATGAGAAATTGCGTCAAGTACTATCAAAAATATTCCCTTCTTGTCTGAGTTCTCGTAAGAAATCACTGACTAACCAGGCCTTCTAACAATTACAAAATCCACTAAAAGTATACCCCTCGCCCAAAGAGGTAATAGGGGCGTGCGAATTTGACCAAGAAAAATGTCTGCGTCTCCATGTTTCACACGCTCATTAGCCGGTTAGAGGCGCAGGTTTATTATAACTCCTTCCAATGTCCATGGGCCAAGACTATACACGTTTTCGGTTTTTTTTTTACAAAACGTAACACTCCGATTGCTGAAAGTTCCCATTTTTAATTCAGAAGAACAAATGAAGAAGAGTTGAAAAAAAAAAGAATTTATATAGCCAACAAACACAGAGCAAAAACATTTTTCAAGCAAACTGAGTTACGGAGTTTGTTTTCGGGAAAATGTTCAACATTTTGAAGACAGTTGACCGAAGTGTTCTGAAATATGCATCTTGACTTTATCAGTTTTTGGGGCAAACCTGTTCAAGGTGAATAAAAGAAACGGATTTATGAATGAAGTAATAATCCAGCCACACTGGAGCAGGGCAGTGGAGAAATTGGTCATCACAAACCATTCATCTGAAAAAATGTGGTTGTGTAAGTGTGCGAGTGTGTTACAGTTCCTACCTGCTTTGTGCCACAATATCAACATAGTCAAAAAGTATGCAGTTGAAAACGTCGATTGCACAAAGACAGTCAATTCTCGAACTGGAAAGATGTGGCTGCTACCTCGCCGGGTCTAAATTTTTTAAAAACATTTCTTAAAGTAAAACATTATACCATAAGTATGTAAATCACAATTAGGACATAAATACCATAGGAGAAGATGAGGGATGGAAAAGCTACGTAGTATTCCAAGTTATACAGAAACACGGCGACTGGTTTGGAAAGATCGTAGGACCAGCCAATTCCTTTGAATTCGATGCTTTCAGTAAAACAAGTTGTAAACCAAAAACCAAATGAAAAAGTCCATCCAGTCACAACAAGAACCTAAATGTTCAATCATTAGGACACTTTGTGTGTTGTATGTCTAAAAAATTGTTTTGTTTATCTCCTTACAAAATTTTTGTATCAAAGGGACAATTTCACTTCAATTATATTCTTTCAGAGATTTTGGCTTATGGTAGAAGAACTTTACAGATGTGATTTTTTAAAACTTTTTACTCTTCGCTCCCATAATTCCGAAAAACAAAATTTTGCGTGATTGTTTAAAAGAAAGTTACTTGTTCAAACATTTTCGCCAAAACGTTAGTTTCTCATATTTCGTTTTCGTTTTTTAAGTTTCATTTACATACAAATCGGTTTTTTGCACTTATTTGTGGTTTTACGCGTCGCGGCGCATCAGTACTGAATATGAACGTATTTTAAGGGTCATTTTGAAGTTTTTGAAATACTACACAAACTATTTACCTAGGTTAGCCCAGTTATTAAATTTGGCTAAAAACGGAGCAACCTCGCTTGAAACACTGAAACATAGCGACCGAAAAAAAAGCTTTTTTCGCTTATTTTAAAACTACTTTGACTTTTTTGCCCATTCAAGTGAATTTACAAGTTAAAATAATCGTGTTATTTATACTTTCCCGACGCCAAATTATACGTAGAATACGAAGTTGGAAAAATCTTTTTGGCATATTGCCAGAAACTGCTTTTCCAAACGGTTTTGGATGATTAACTTTTTACTGGATAAGTTTAAAAAAAACTGCTAAATAATTTTTAATAAACTTTAAAATAAACTTTGCTACGCAATGTTCAAATATAAATTTGATTGAAAATTGGGTCAAAAATCAAAAAGTGCCATCCACATGTGTTTCTAATTAAGTTATTTTCAATGAAGGTTTTAGACCAACTTTTTTGATCCACCTTTATCAGTTTAAAATTTTAAGAAACAGTATTTTTATGTTATATTGTTTCAACATTTTGTATTATATTTGTCTTTTGTATTGTGTACTTGTCTTTTTAAGCTATTGTCTCGTCTCTTAATGAAATCAGTCCCAATTGTTAGATAATCCACCCAAACAAACCTTTAAGTACAAGGACAATGTTTTCTTCTTTCCATAGTGGTTAATGTGTCTGAGTGCTAATGCCCGACTGAGCGAAAGTATAGTAATTAGAGGAAAAAGTGTCATCCAAAGGGAATTCACAGTGCCTCCGCACAGCTAAAAACATTCCACTAAGTGTAAAATTATCACCTTACCCTAACAAACGAAGGAAGTTCTTGCCGGATTTGAGGAAAAATCAGAAACAACCCAGTTATTATGTGAATGACTATTTGACCAAAGTCGACAAGATTTATTTGAAGCATTATTATGTAAACGGAATTGTTGCGTAAGTGGGGAAAAGAGAGAATTGCCTGAAAACTTAATCGTAATTTGGAGGAAAATTCAAACAAACCATATTTATGATCACGTGGAAGGGTACTACAAGCGATGATAGACAGGTATATACGCATCCAATGAGAATTTTCTCACAATCTGGGTTCAAAGCGAAAAGCTCAGAGGACATTTGCTGAAAGAGTGTTTGATAAAGCACGTTGGAGAGAGATAAAATAAAACGACAAACGCAGAGAGGGAGAGATACAGTGCGATGAGAGAAGGGGAGAGAAAGAGAGAGAAAGAAAAAAAGAGAAAAAGAGAAAGAGAGAAAAAGAGAAAGAGAGAAAGAGAGAGAAGAGACAGAGAGACAGAGAACCATGAAAAATACGACTACATAAATTTTTATATACGAAGTCTCAATCAGCCGCGATTCTAAAATTTACAAATGAATACTAAAAATTTTGTTTTGTCAGCCAGACATCAAAAATTCAATGTCTGGTGGAAGTAAATTTGACTACAACAAGACAGAAACGTAGTGGCTTGTTTTCAAAATAGGGAAATGCTAGTTATGTCAGCATAATTCTTCAAATTGCATTCAATTTCTCCTAGAGTTGGTCTATAATAGGTCACCCATATAAGAGCTTGTGCACGTTTTACACCTGCAATAATGATTTTTTTTGTATTATTTATACTACCATCCAAAATACACAATACAAAATGTAATATATTTTAAGTTTAGCTGGTCTTGTAAGGCGTTAAAAAACAGTGAAAAACACTGGTTGGGGCAATAATATTATTTTAAAAAAATTAAAATGGATGAAATGAGTTGCTAAGGTTTCAAAGCGGAAATCACCTTTCGACTTATGATTTTCGACTGAAGAACAAGAGGAAGAATATGATTTGTCCCGGTTGTGATAAAAGGCAGTTCATCAAATCATGCATTCAGCAAATGAAAAAGAGTCAAATGGTATTAAATATACTCATTACAGCAATTTTTCGTTCAAATACCAAAAGATGTCGTGAAATTTCCTCTAAATTAGACTCTGAACATAAATTTAAGATCTTGGACTTACTTGAACTTTGCGATAACAACAAGGCATTTTTTGCTTAAATTTTCCAACATTTTGACGGCTCGAATAGGCCAACACCACTTGTGTGCCGTAATTTTTAATTTCTTTTTAGAATACCGGGAAACAGGATTCTCATAGAACTTTCTATGAAAAAAATAGGTAGGCTCGTCCTCCGTTTGTAACAAAATGTTATTTGTAAATGGAAAACACAAAAAGTAAATAAAACGCAATGACTAAATCACTTGTAAGCAAAAAATGTAGCTCACTAAAATAGTAAGGCATTATAAATGAAATGAAACACGAAATTATTAATATGCACCGAAACCAAGGATAATTCAATTTTATAGTTAACAGAGAACGAATTAAACTTTGCCGATTTTCCTTTTCGACGGAAAAAAATAGAAGTTATCGCTGTTTGTAAAAAAACAATTATAACAACAAGGCGCTCACGAATGAAATATAAAAGGGTCGAATTCAAATAAAAACACTACTTATCGGTGTAGTTACGTTTTTTTAAACCTTTTTGAAAATACAAAAAAGAGATTTACAATTCTCCTGTAAAATGTCTAATGAATGCGTTTCCAAAAGCGGAACTGAGGAAAACGTGATTTCACTCAAGGACTAGGTACGCGTGCTCCCGCCGCGATCTGTTTTATTATCAGCGCACTTTACTTTTACAGTGATATTTTGTTTTATTTTTTTACTATTCACTTAAATGCTGCAAATCGTCGCTGGTTAAATTTTGTCTCTAAATAGACAATAGAATCTGGAAATTTTGATATTTACAGGGAGAGTACAGTATTTTTCAGTTTTTTCTTCGTTTTCCGCTGATTATAAGCCATTTTCCGGGTGAGTTTGTAATTTGGAAAATTTGGGAAGTATTTTTCTAAAAGTACAGCTGTGTCAAGTTTTTCTGCGAAGCCCTGGGGGAATTTGGATTTCTGAGCCTCGTAAACCAAGCTTATTTGAGAAATATTGTGAAAACTTACTTGAAAATTTGTTTAAAATATACTTTTCTCTAAAAAGGTCGTTTTTATCTTGCTGCAATCCGACAAGCTTGATAGTAAAAAGGTTACGTACAACAATAAAACTGCGCTGAAATATATCTCATGTGATCTATGAATGGAAAAAAAACAGAATGAAAAGAAACTAATCAGTTATTGTAGACTACCATAGAAACTTTCAGCTAGTCTTCAATGCGTGAACAAAAATACCGCGTAAAATCATAAATCTCTTTTTTTGACGAATACATGTTCATTGAAACCGAAAGCATAAAAATTTAGCGTAAACATATAACATAAAATCTTTTTGTCTACGAAAACAAATGTTTTCTAAAACATATAGCACAAATTAAAAAAATACAAATAATTTTCAATGTGATTTCAGAAAAGGTAGCATTTTAGGGAGCAGACTGATCATAATACCTGCACCTATCATGATTACTGGGATCATTTGGAACAACCGACTAGAGGAAATTGACAATCCGAAATTGTTTTTCTGCAAGTGAACTTAGTAATTATAAAACACACGCACACACCGTTGTGTTTCAGAAAAGGTTTAAATAAATGGGACTTTTCAAGTTCTTAGTTCGAGGTTGTTTTTTGTGTTAAAGTTCAGTTTCATTTTCAACAACCTAACTCTGTGTGTGTCTGAAGTGGATCAGAGGAAGTTCACGCGTTCATTTCCCCCCGATGGGAGGGTGAGGTCGGCCGTAGGCCAAGCTTGACGTGCTTCACGCAGATTTCACGGCCGGTGGCCGAGTAATGAGTGGCCGTAGGCCATGAATGTTTGCGGCCGCAGGCCGCCTAACTTGGTGGGCGAAGGCCGCGACCCAGGAGGGTGCGCGCCGTTCACACCTCTGGTTGTGAAGAAAAATGCATTTGACCTAAAAACACCATTCTGAGGTTTTTGGGGCAATGTCGACTTCTGGTCGTTTGACAAGTGGTTTTTTTAAATCAAAAAATAAAAAAAAAACATTAAGTTTTCAATAAGTAGAAGTTTAGAAGGCGTTGTGACATAGAGTGGACAGAAGCAATTCAAATCATAAAGTGGGTCTTGCAACGAAAGGGTGCCAGACATTTGCTTAAAAAAACTATAAATATTTTATGTGAACATTCGATTGAGCATACCGAGGCTAATGATAGCAATGATGATCCAGTGGGTCCCACCACGAAAAGCCGTAACGTTGTTATAAACAATTAAAGTTAACTTCGTGTTTGATTTTCAACTATAAGTTATGTTGTCATTATGTTGCGTTACTTGTCTAAGCAGTAATCGATTCATATTTTTTTAACCAAGCGCATGAAGTTTTGTCCAATTCATTACTCTTGGCGGTCGGGTACAATTTCAGTGTTCTTTTTTTTCAAGTTAACGATGTCTTGATAGATTTTCAAAACTATACGGGAATAGTTAACATGGCTCGAGCGGGTATAAAAAGATGAGAAAATAAAAAGAATTTGATAACCAAAAAAAGAAAGTCTAGATCTCTACGAGACATCGCTAAGTAACTCCCTGTAACAAGTGGATCAGGTGGATCACGCGAGTTTAGGAAAGTGCAAAAGGAAATTGGTATTTACAGATGTTTCATGCATGCAATTTGCATATTTTCCGAGTAAAACGCAAAAGCGCTTGTGTAACCATAAAAGGGTAAAATAACTGTAAAACATACCCAACACCTTTATAACCTTGTATTACAAAACAAAACCTCGTTTGCTGACTTTTTGAAGCTAAAACTGGTGGAATATTCCAGTATTTTTCGGTTTAAAGACTAATTTTAGGTTTAAAGACTTTAAACATTATCAGACCGATTACTGAAAAAATGCTTTGGGAATGTCGAATCCTTGTGGGAGTTTTGAAAACTTTTGACTTGTCACAACATTAATGTCACAATTATTGCAGAAAAAAAGGTTGAAAGAAAATATAGTGCAAATCCAGATTTTTAGGTTATGTGTTGGTTACAATAGCGATAGTAATGAAAAAACAAAACTATACTTAGGGAGAAAAAATAGGGATAGGGAAAACATAGTTTTCCGCGAAAATTCTAGAAGAAGGCACATTCGTGCAGAAAAATTCCGTAAAGACACGTTTCGGGCGTTGCAGACGGACGGATGTGCAATTACAAATAAAAGATTAATTGCCCGTCTTCAATTTTAAAAGCATTTATGATTTGTGCTAATACACTGTCCTGGAAGTGAGCTCATATGTAATTAGAACGTTATCCATAATGGCGGTGCAAAATGGAGTGCAACCGACGATACTGGACAAGCAACCGGCAAACAATTTGAAAATTGTAGAGGAAAACGAATGTGTTCAGTTATCGAATTTTTTTAAACTTAAAAATTTGTTTAAGAAACTCGAGCTGGCTACTTTTTTTAGTCTTAAGAAAAAGTCAATAGTCTCAGAGTTGGTTTTATTATGATCAATAACTTTTCGAGGGCTCATCTACACCATTTGGAAAATTTTAGATCAAAATAGATTTTTCGACCTGGGTTTTTGTAGGGTACTGTAATTTTGTAATAACTGGTCGAACACATTGTCAGCAGCGTTTTTTCGAGTGGCCTTTTTTCAACAGCTCTAATCTTAGATACTTTGAAAATAACTCTTCAGCATCGGTGAACTTCCGCGCAGGACCCGAAAAAGTAAAGTAAAGTAAAGTTTCCCCCGTATCAAGGTTTGTAGTACCTGCGGGAACCAACGGCTAAGCCCGGTGGCGGGGTTGAGGCTCTCTTCCTGGCGTGCCATCGTTTCTCCAGGCGTATTACTTTCGTAGACTCGTCTACTACCCATTGTACCTTCGCCGAAGCGTAGTAGACTGGGTTGAAATCGAACTTGTGACCCTTCGAGTGGTAGCCGCGCCTTAGACCGCTAGACCACCAACCCCCTAGGACCCGAAAAACGACGGAAAAAACATAAATTGAGAAGTATAGTTTTTCGCGGAAAACAGCAACAAAAAAGAATTTAATCTCATTACCGATAAGCGTAAAATTCGATAATTGATTTTTTGTGGCATTTTTCAAATTAAATGATCCTAGATTAACTGCATACAAATTTTGATTCCGATGTGAATTTTTATAACCCAAGGAAAATTCGAGTCATTCAGGCATCGTGTCTTATGAAAGACTGTGGGAAAACACTTCATGAAGTCACTGAAAATCCACTAATGTCTTACTGTAGGTTGCAAAGGACATTTTGAGTTGATATAACATCAAGCAAAGTAAGAGAGAATGATATGCATCAAGAAAAAAAAATCAAAAATCAAAATGGAATATGCAGCACGTAAATCAGCTGGTCAGAGGAAATTAATTATCGGATGTTGCACTGTTGGCTCAGAATGCACAAAAAAATTTCATTTTGTATATTGTTGGTATAGACGAACAAAGAACGGCTATAAAATCATATTTTTACAGATTGAGATGAAGCAGTTTTTGTACTAGAAAATTGAAAATTCGTTGGGATAATAGAGTCACGGTGGGAAATTTGCCAACATTTTGAATTGTGACAACGGTCATGTCACAAGTATGACATAAGTGTCAATGTTTTTTTAATCGTTAAATACACCACAATTTGTGAACCCGGCCAAATTTGCGTGTTGAGAAAACGAACTGTAAAAAACAAAGTTGAATTAGCAAAAGTTCTAGAAGAAAGAAAATTAGTGCAGAATCCATCCAATAAGACACGTTTTTTTGCCTTGCCGACGCCCAAATTGCAAACTAAAAAATTAATTGCAAATCTGAAAAGTTTTCAATTTTACTATCGCGTCTGGAGCTAATTTAATTTTACTTTTCAGAACAATTTTCGATATTTTTCGTGTAACATAAAGTGCAATGGAATTTACAGGACAGCCCTCCCTATCGGTCCGTATTTTCCATATAAGTTTTTCTTATTGAACTTTTTCCTTTTTACGTTAGCGTTTTCAGGTAGCGTCACCGTCTTCTTCAACCAAAACTACTTCCGGAAAATAGGCGTCAACGTGATTCAATGTTTTGACAATTTACAAATCATAGTTTATTTTATGTTTAATAAATGCTTATCAACTGAAACAGACACAGACGCTGTTTTCACTCACGAAAACATTCATTTTCACGTTTTAAGAAAAGACATCGGGCATCACTTATAAAAACACCTGCGGCTTTCACTACTGTAGTTTTCGTCACTTTTCGGAGATCTCACTTCTCGAAGTGGGTGTGCGTGTGTAGGTGTGTTCGTGTGTGCGTTTGTGTAAGTGTGTGTCTCCTATAAAAAAATGACAAACCCTTGGTCACAAGATGGAACAGTGTGATTTTCAGTGAGTCATTTCATTTGAAAAAAAAACCCTTCTAAAATCACTTTATGACCAATCTAACACCTGGGATTACTATGACTCTAACAATGTACTTCTCAATTTACGATTAGTTAAAACTTCCGGTTCATCAAGATCACTTAAAAATTAGGATTCAAAAAACTTTAAAAGTTTCCAGCTGCTTTCTTGCCCTTAAACCCGCTGACAATATACTTTTTTAAAATTAAAACGAATGGAAATTTCAATTCTGTTCCAGTGATCACAAAAACGACTTTTAACAACACCAAAAAATACTATCTTCTGTCACGTAGGTTCAACGCGAGACCACGCTTCAAATGACCTTCAATTTTTTGAAACCTCCGCCCACGTAGGAAACTATTTTAACGAGTTCAGAGCATAAAGTTTCAAGAAACTTTCTCTAAGAAATAAAATTTATTTCATATCTTCTTTTTCTTTCGCACGAAGTCCTACGCAAAAAGTTGCGTTTCCTTTTCGGAAATTGAATATTCCTGCGCCGTAATAATACAAATTCCTCGCTCGACTTCCCCCGTGTGGTTTTTGCTCTGCTCTTTTAACCGAAGCGAGGTTAATCTCTCTCACTCACTTCCTTTATCATGGCGGAAGCTTCCTCTTCACAGTCTGGTAAGAGTCTTTCTAATTTTAGGGGAAAAAATGTTTCTGAGAAAAATTGGGCACACACTGAAATCTTGAATAAAGGTCTACCTAAACGCTCGCCTCTAAAAAATTGGAATATCCCCATATTTAAGCGCCACAAAAGTTTCTTATTGACTGAAAGATGTGTGTTGTGTTACTTTGATATTCTAGAGACTTTGAAATTTTGGAGCCGATGTTTACGAGATAGAAAAATGTTTTTCAAATTGAACAAAACTCAAAGTACTAATTTCAAAAACTTCATTAATGAACGGGATTGAAGCGTAAGGTTCATAAGTATATAAGTTACGTAGACGTGTGTTTTTGGCATTGCTTCCTTTGTCTATTTGAACAAGGTTGAGTCGGTCCGTTTCGGTTCCTTGAAATGCGATTAAAAGGTTCCTTGAAATGCGATTTCCCCGGTTTGTTTACCGGAGAAAAGTATTTGTTCTCCGGGGTGATAAATATGACAAACGGATTATGTTTTATTGAAAATGGGGTGAAGAATGTGGGGTGAAAAAACTCTACATTCTGCCATTTTATTACAATTATAGCCGTCGCCAATGCTACTTTGCCCAATTTCGCTCTTAGCTCTGCGCCAATGACACCACACGCAAATTTGCGTACGAATACTGTTTGCGTACTGTTTTTTAGGATACATACGCAATAATGCGTCAGGGTTCCATTTGCTAACCGGCCAAGAAGTAAAATTGGCAAAGAATATATACGTCTGTAAAACTAATGAGAACACATTGAATGACGCATCAGATTTTTTCTGTGTCTAGGCAGGAAGGACTTACCTGTCCTTGAGGGCAAGTTGTGTTTTAGGAAGTCATCAAAGGAGAATGATTAAAACCATTTATACTTCCTACCTCATTCTTAAATGTAGACACGGGCATACACGCACACACGCACGCACGCACACATGCACACACACGCACACACACATACACACACACAGACACACACACACACAGACACACACACAGACACACACAGACACACACACGTTTATCAATATAAGGCTAAGAGTTGTGAATCATGTTGTTCGTGCTGATTGAGGAACATTTATTTCAATAGTTTGTGGTTTATTCCTCACGTATATGTCGCAATTTAAAAACAACTTTTCATGTTTATTATGTGTGAAATCGAGTTATTTCCACAACATTGAAAAGTGTGAACCGACTGGTCGGACACTTCTTCTTTGAACCTTCAGAAATTCATATATCAAAGTTGATAAGTGTGAAAAACATTTTTTTTTTTTTTAGAAAATTTCGTTTTTTACTTTACAAAACCTTTGATTATAAATTTCATCCCAGCCGATCTGATCGCTCTTTGAGCGTTTGAGTAAATCGCGAAGTGATACGTATGCACATATTGCTCTTAGTTGCCTGAGGGTATTTAGAGAGATGGGGTATTTATAGCCGTCATTTCATTTCCCCATTTTCTCCAACCCTTGGCATCTCTCTCTCTCTCTCTCTCTCTCTCTCTCTCTCTTTCTCTCTCTCTCTCTCTCTCTCTCTCTCTCTTGTTTCCATTCAACAACATTTCAAGTTTTGGTGTCTTAGACGCAGACCAAAAGATGTCAGCATATCGGATGTGCAGGATATCCGATTACCACCTGAAAGTTCAGTTCCTCAATGGAAAGACAATTATCTCCAAAAAGAAATCTCTCTCTCTCTCTCATTCTCTATCTCTCTCTCTCTCTCTCCCTCTCTCTCTTTCTCTCAAAATGCTCTATGATTCTCATGCCCTCTACATCTTGTCTGTTTTTCAAATGCCTATTTTCACCTGGTCTCATTATGCGTTCAATTGCCGTTCCAGTCATTTGCATCTGAATGGCAACCCAGCCAGCCTTTTTGTTTCTCTGCAGGATCAACTTTTGATCTCTCCTTGGATTATCGGGGGATCAATTTCTTAACCCCTTGTGACGTTAATTTGAATATCTTTGTCATTTAGCGTACATGTGACGCCGTTGTGAGGTCAACCGAAGATCTTTTTAAAAATGGATTAAGCACCATACTGCGCACTTCAAAATTGAAGTAATCCTTGTTTATTAAATCTGGAACAAAAAAAGTTCGATCTTAATATAATACTTTGTTTTTCATTTTTCCATTTTTGAAAAGCATTTAATGCAAATAAAACCTTTCAAATATTTTTTTTGCGTTTTTGTTTGTTACTATCTTTCTTCTAAAAATTTATAGCTTATTAAACTTTTTCAAACAAAAAAAATATATTGCTAGCGTGTGACTGTGATTACATTTTTCGTCCATACCAACAAAAAAAAATCAAAAAAAAATACAAAAAAAAGTTTATTAAACAAACGTTGTTGGTTAAGAAACTGCCAAGCTCAAATATTATTTTTTTTTCTTTTTGAAATTTAAAAATTTTGAAATTTGAAATTGAAAAAAAGAAAGAAGTTGTAAACTGTTCATCAACCGAACTTTCGAAAAATGTTAAAAATACGTTACATTATATTGATGACGACAAAAAATCTCCCTTTTTGCCCAAAAATGTTGATACCCAAAAAATTGTTTGCTCCTAAAAATTCCCTTTCAGTAATTTTAAAAACTAAAACAAAAAGTTTATGTTCGTCTCAAAAGTGCAACGGAAGAATTTGGTTCTAATACTTTCTAAAGAAATACTTTAACTACCCCCCGCGGTATTCTAAACGTTTGTGAATTTGTTGTTGATGTGACTTATGAATTTTGACCGTTTCGTCTGACTCGGGGCCGGCCCGGTTTCTAAACATTAAAGCTTACCTGTAATACCCTCCTATGTTAAAGGAAAGTTCGCATTTTTCAAATCAATTCTTTTTAAATAACTTATTAAGAAACTGAAAGTTTTGCGGGCACTATTCCTCTATCCTCGGGTAATCTGGTTTAAAGATCCCCATTCATGTTAGGATTAGGCTAAGTTAGGAAAAAGATTGAATTACGGTAGTTTGTCTTCTCTATGTTGTTTGTATATTTGAGCCATTGTTCTTATCAAAAAGTTTATTAAAAGTAATTTAAAAGAGTTACACCAAAAAAATTTATTTTTATGCCTACTCTTCTGCTTGAATGGTTCACAATGTCAAACAATTTAAAAACCCAAAATACCCAAATATCAAGCTGTTTGATAATTCCTTATATTGATTTTAAAAAAATTGTCTATATTAATTTATATACAAAACTCACAAAGGCTATCGAACACGACCCCCGTTTTTTATTCTTAGAACCTCCATTACTGCTTTGTGACGTTCTTGTGATGTGACTTGGACTTTTGTGACTTGGACTTTTGTGTACATTATTTACAAACAACTGTCATTCACAATTTCCAAAAACTCGGCCGCAAGGCATTACTTTTTTAACTAAGTTTGAATGTAACACATTCAAGCTTCAAGCTGCGTGTTGCTCTTTTTGAACATTTGATACTCAGTGAACCATCGCAGCAAAACCCATTGGTATTTTCCGGGGTCGGAAGTTGAACACATGTAGCATACTCGGTTACATTTGATCTTTATGAGCAGCTGAATTGTCTGCCGTTTTGTTAAGAATATCTGTCATTTAGTAATTGGTAATTGCGCCGCTAAATTTAGATCTGCGCGACATTCTGATTTTTGATCTTCTCCAAAGTTTAGCCTCAACACACATATCAATTAATTTGAAACAATTTATTGTTTCAAATTAATTTGCTTCAGAAATGGCTCTAAAAACCTACCTCGGCATTGCCATCGGCGTCCTGAACCTGGCTGGGCTAATCTGCACACTTGTCGCCTTATTCGCTGTAATTATCATAGCCAAAACGTAAATATGGACTTTATTTGGCCCCCAATTTTTGAAATTTAGCCCTCGCGCCTCTTCAATCTACATCATGGCTGCCACCAACCTCTCCATCGACGTGGTTCAACTGATTCTCGGTCTTT
>OZ059905.1:35811246-35974609 GCA_964057215.1 Oscheius myriophilus
TGAGTTTCAGAACTAATTAAAAAACCGAAAATATATAAATTAACTTGACGGGAAAATGTATGAAGCAAAATTCGCGCGGGAGGCACATGTTTGAAGGGGCGGTTTTATGAAATTCAAGGTATTCAAGGTTTTATTAGATTCAAGGTAATTGAAATTTTTGTTCTGGGTTAATAAGATTCCGCAACATTTTTGTGTGTTTGACCAGTTGATTATTCGGTTGCTGTAGCCCAAATAAACGACATTGAACCTGCTTTTCCCCGTTAAGGGTCGCTAGTTTTTTTTGTGTGGGCGGGGCCAAGTCTGTCGTCAGTTTGTATGCGTAAGTAAAAACGTTAAATACAAAGAATTTCACTATTTACCAAAGCATTTTGTAGCAACAAAAAAATACATAAAGTGGTAAAGTGAGTGACAATTTTACAAACGCCGTTAAAAATTGAAATTTTCTTGAAAAATATTGTTTTCACTGTTTTTTTTTGTATCCTTTCAGTAATAAAGTATTTTGTTTCATAAAAGCGTTTTGTAGCAATAATTGTGCTAAATCTAATAGTTTTTTTGCGCGGTTTTACAAATGCCACTAAAATGTTAAAATAACCATTTAAAACCCAAATATTTCTAACGATTGAAATTCAAAATTTTGAAAACGTTTGACTGCCTTTGAAAAGTTGACAAGTTTGTGGAATATAAATCATTCTACAGTAACCTACCATAAAACCATGAATCGCTAATGACCCAAAGTCCCAGAATTGTGTTTTTCGATCGTATTAACAAATTTTGGGCCCAATCCAAGATTTTCTCTTTTGCCTTAATGTCGTTGGTTTGTACATAGAATATCTTAACTGTGCAAAAGACAAATTTAATTTTAACTTTACCTTTCTTTATTCTTTGTTTTTCCACCTTTGCTTTTTTATTTCAGGACTATTCGTGTATCACAGAAGAACTCAAAGATACTCCGAAGATGATAACATTTGCTCAATCAAAGTTATTCACTTTTATTCAATTGCCAGGGGCTGTTTTGACGTCACTTCTTGGAATTACTGTAACAACTCTTGCATATTTAACAAACCGGAGCATTTCGAAAGTGTCTAAATCGGCACAAACGGCAAGAATACAAAGAATTATGCTCAGAAATCTTATCTACCAGATAGGAGTGCCCTTTGTTTTTATTATCATTCCTGGCTTTCCACTCGCCTACGTATTTAGGTTCCAAATTTTTGGACAACAAAGTGACAAAAACATTTATATTGAAAACGTAATTTTTTAGTTCTTGGATATTTTTTGATGGCGACAATTGCTTTCTATGGAACGATTGGAGGAGTAATTTTGGTTATTCTTACTCCGTCTTATAGAAGTTTATTTTTTACGGAAAAGAAGACATCGTCTATTGCGATAATGAGTGTATCGAGTAAATAAATTATGTTACTTGAAACTTTGGAAAGCAAAAAACTCATTTATTTGGTATGAATACATTTTGTATACTGTATGACTAAATGATGTTATGAACAAATGAAAAAGCTTCAATGCGTGTATCCCCGTTATGTTATGTACCAACGAGAGGGGCGACTTCGGCGCCCCTTCAGGCTGGCTGGGGGCTACACCCCCAGACCTCCGTTTAATCTGTTATGCTTTGACTGCGAGATCCATCATATAATAATTGATTTGTTTGAAAAACTTTTAATTTTAGCAATTTTCGCACGCTTTCGCTGCGAGACCCATAATATATTGATTGATTAGTTTTGCCTTTGCACACTCTATCGATTTTAGATTAATTGAAGAATCTTTAATTTTTAGCAAAGTTCACGGTTTCGCTGAGAGACCCGAATACAATTTTTGGGCTATGAGGTACTCTGGTATACGTTAGCAACATTTTGGAAGATGAGGTGAATTGGTTCACGGGAAGCTGAGATCTGATACATATGGGGCTGAGATCTGATACATACAGGTTTTGATGTATGTGTGTGTGTCTATGTCTATGTCTGTGTATGTGTGTATCTGTATGTGATATGTTCTGGTTTGAGACCAACATCAAGTTGATGAGGAAAGTATCCACTTTTGAACGTTTTGTGCAGCAGTCCTTTTGAAAATGCACAAAATGCGTTCTCTTTTACTGAAACATTGCATCGGACAAAAGCTTCTATTTTTAAATTTAAATATATCATTCAGGAATTTCTTGCCATAGTGTGTATTTTACAACCTCATCATTCAATTAATTAATTACGCCAAGCTTAAAAAGAATCTCTGAGCCATTGCGCCTTAACTACCATTAAGAAGGAGCTCGTTGCTACAAGCTTTTTTCTCATTCCCCCTAATTATGATTTGGCCTTTATAAGAGTTAACATTTTAAAACTACACCACTCTATATTTATTTCATAATTGTTCAGCTGTGCTCTTATGCTGAAAATTTAAAATAACAATTAGGAATCTGTTTTTAAAGTGCAGAGAAAGCGGTCTAGAGAGAAATAAGAAAAAAGCACTCATACATGGAGAATAATTATAGAAATACTGCTATTATTGGCAAAATTCCTTTTTGACATCATTCTGTTTTGCGTTTTTTTTAAATTCGTTGAAAGTTATTCTCCCGTCGGATTGAAATTGTGACGCCATGGCAAGGGCAAAGCCATGACAAAGCCGAAAACTATGGCAAACGCGAGTACGTTAACGTTTGCCTTTATTACTGTAAGCAGAAAAGGGATCCTGACGCTCCCTTCAAAATTAACGTTCAAATTATGGGGTGCAGGGTAGCCTATATACCAATTGTGGCTGTCGCCAAATTGAAATTTTCTTTTATGCGAAGAGGCAGACAACAACAGGTTTCGACAAACACACGACTTTATTTAATTTTCCGACAAAATTTCGAAAAAGAAAATCCCTTATAAATTGAATCCAAAACAAATTTAAAAACTAGTGCGGCACCCTACAAAACTAGTGCGGCACCCTACACCTTTCTAGTGGCCGACTTTGTAAACAGCCGACTTTGTGATGATTCAGTGAAGCTAATGCTGGAAACGTATGATTTCGCCGGTTGGAACAAAACCTTTGGCTAAATTTGCGTATTTAAAGAGGAGAGCAAACTATTTGGATGTCTTGAGGCTAACTACAACAAGAAGCTTTTCTTTTTTTCTATCCGGAATAATTATCCAGAAATCGAATTAAACGACAGACAAGCACAAAAGTATATCGCAGATTGAATGATGAAAAGCTTCATTTGCTCTCACCGAAATGCTGCCCAGTACACCGAAGAGACGCCCCCTCATCGCCAAGGCCGCCACCCTGTGTCAACTACGTGCGCTTCTGATCGAGATCAAGGAGCTCAAGGAGTCGCTGCCTTCTGTGATAGCCGAACAACTACGTCGCCAGGAGAATTCGCGAAAGGTGGTGCTAACCGGATTCCGGGAGGGCACCACCACTGATCAGGTGCGTCAGCTCTTTTCATTGGTTGGGGTCTCTCCTGATGCCGTTAGCCCCCTCTTCCCCCTAGGAAAACCTGATGATAAGGGTCGTCATCGTCACCATTTTGTCGAAATCTCACCGAAATCACCCTACCCCCACCTTAAAACCTTATCTGATACTATGAGGACGATTCCTGCCTATTCATCTTGCAGTGTTCGCCGATTCGAGACCCCGGAAGAACGCCGAGAAGGTTATCTCCGCCGTCAACACCGTCGCCAGCTCCAGGAGACACCGCCCGAGCGCACGACCCCGCCGATCGATCGATCAGACGCCGACCTCACGCTGTCCGCGGCTGACCTCAAGACATCAGCGGCTGACCTCCCGCTGTCTGCCCAGAACGCCGAGTCCCAGGATCCCGACCTTTCTGCGGTCGAACAAGCTAGGTGCGACCCCGCTGTAGTTGCCGAGTCATCGGATTCTTATGAGGAACCTCCCTACGTAGAACCCCCTTATGTAGACCCCAAAAACCCCCTCGCCGAGCGCATTTGTTATCTCTTTAGTACCATCGATGGTAAACCTGAGGACATTAACATGTATAAAGCCCTCTCTGAGACCCATCAGCGGTTTGTACATAGGTTCGCTAGGAACAAGTATCGCATGAATCTGCCAAAGCCTTATGAGGGACCTCCGCTGTCCCGCCAACCCCCGCCACAGCCCTCCTTCTCCTTTAAATCGCTTTCTAAGTTTTTCTCATAGTTCCATTGTTCATAAAGTGTCAGCACGTTGCTAGCCAACGTAATAAATATTATTATTTGCAAGACGCAAAAAAGTCATTATCCGAAGACAATGTTCATATTGTCGTAGAACTCGACGTGGTCGTCTTTTCTCAGTTTCTTCTGTACATTTACGGCCAAAGATTTCCACTGGTTTTCGAAAACTGGCTAAAATTGTTGGATTAGAATAATAATCTAAAAACTACTACCTGACCAGCGTTGACAACAATGGTAATTGTTTGAGTTTGAAGTTCAGAAACGCCACTGGCTTGGCCCAAACAATGCAACCAAACGGTGCCTGCAAAAGATTTTTTAAACAATGTATCAGGAACAGAGTTTTACCAGCAGTGTTTGTGTAAACCATGGACGAGGGAGTGATAACACCATCACGAGCTTTAGCTGGGCAATTATTCACTGTCAGTAGTGTTTGGACTTGTAGAGGAGTGTAGGTCAGATTAAATGTTACTCCACTCGAAGGTTGGTTTTTCTCAGCCAACGTTTGAGTAATCTGTAAAAGCAACTGTTTTTCTTTTCACAAATCATCATCCTCGAAAAAGTCTTAAAACTTTCCCAGTGTTTTTTATCCTGGACTTTTAAACGGCTATTTAACGGATTAAAAAGACCAAAATGGATTTGTGGCTTCGACTGAAATCAACTTTGAAAACGGAGTTTTTCAACACAAACATTTTGAAAATTAGATTTTTTTGGGTTTCACGGAAGAAAAAAACAACTGCCAAACATTAAACATCGTTCTTTTTGAAGAATCGAAACTAATTTGAAGGATTCGAAAAAAATTTCTGTCTAAACAAAGACAAAAAAAATATTATTCGTCTTTTAGACGATTCAAATCACGATTATCATACTGTTTTTACTATATTCTAACTGGCAAAAAGTTGACAGACTTTTTTTTTACAATAAATTTAATGTCTGGCTGACAAAAGTCAATAATTTTTAACCGATTTGTGAGTGAACACGTCGTCATGAATTTTGCTTAGCCTTTGTCAAAATCATACATTTGGTGTAGAAAAAAATTGCATTGAAGCTTTTAGGCAAATGTCGATTTTCCGCCCGGCTTACGGTAGGTATCTCCTGGTTACTGCAGGTTTTCACAAATTTATTCAGAAGCAGAAATCTAAAAACCGTACATCGCGAAAAAGTGTATCGCAGTTTTTTGATATGTTGTTAAGCTTGTTGTGTAGTACAAAATATGTTTTTTTCCAAAATTTTCGCAGAACCCGAAGTTTTCGAAAAGACGCATTGAAAGACGCGCGCCGCCATATGTGGCGCCCTTACGCGGGCCCACAGTCGCTGTTTTGCGCACCCAACTCAATGTTTGTACTCGAAATGCTGAAAAAAGTTCTTTCAAGTTGTTAATGTGTTTTGAACACAAATTGAGGCGAAAATCAAATTTACATAGAAAATGTTCTGAAAAAAGTACAAAATCAGCTTTTACAAAAAAGACATTTTCAATAGCAGGTTTTCACAAATTTATTCAGAAGCAGAGATCTACAAACCGTACATTTACTTTTGAAAATTGAATCAATATTTGTTTTCAGAGTGATCCATAAAAAACCAATTTTAAACTTATTTTTATTTGCCAAAAAATGGTATTTTTTGAACGGTTTTTTGATATTTCGACTATAAGCCCTTAAATCGGAAAACTTTCATTGTTTTGTCAGACTATAATAAAAAATTGCAACAAACTAAGTTTTTAGAACTTAAATGGTATGCAACCCGAAGTGCTGAAATAACGAGGTTCGCAAAAAAAAAGTGTGGCGCCCTTGAGTTTGAGCTATGATTCGGGATATTTGAGTCCATTTTGAAGCTTTAAGTTCGATATAGATTTTTTGACATGGATTACGCTAGCCTACTGTAATTTTTCTGAAATAGTCCAAACCAGTAAATGTGGGGTAATTCTAGATGTTTTTTTTAGCATGGATACTTCAAATATTTCACTCAAATAACGAAATTGCTGTGTCGGTAACGGAGTCCGAACACCTAAAAAAAAAAAATGAAAATTTAAGTTTGAAATTGCAGTTTTTCGAGTTTTTTACCTACCAAAAAAGCTTCGCAAAATGCCTATATAACAAAAAAGATGCTCAAAAACAAAAAACCGAAAAACTCCGTGACCATCATGACGAAAATCGACTTTGTCTGTCGATTTGATGAGGAAAAATTCACTTTTGGGATTCTACGTAAATGGTCCCGCTGCCAAATTTAATCGGTCACCAAAGGCGCCGAATGTAAACGCGAGAGAGTGCGCTTAATAAGGAGGGTGCAGAATTGGACCCTAACTTAGCTTTTGAGCAATGTGGTTTTTTATATGGAATCATACGAAACCCCACTTGTCGAATAAAAACAGACGATATATACTCCTCGCCAAATCTACTTCCGTCATTTTGGCTGCGTACACGGTCTGAGTGTCCTATATTACTTTAAGAACAACATCAAAACACTGAAACGTT
The DNA here is from genome assembly GCA_964057215.1 of Oscheius myriophilus. NCBI lineage: Eukaryota > Metazoa > Nematoda > Chromadorea > Rhabditida > Rhabditidae > Oscheius > Oscheius myriophilus. The sequence continues at coordinate 35,817,872 of OZ059905.1, forward strand.
CTTCTGAAGTCGTTTTGGCTTGAACTATAACTTACGGCGGTTTTGACATCGTTCTCGGCGGCAGCTGTTGCTTGGGCTGACGAGTTTAAAGGCGCCGTTAGATCTGTGTCTCCAGGTGGAAGATCTGTAATGTTTGTCCAAGCCCAGGTTACGGGTACGCCAACCCTTGCGCTAAAGGTGGCTCTCGTATACTGGTTTCCTGAACCAAATCTCTTTACAAGTGAATTGAAAAAAAACCTCCTGGGGCGCAGGTCAGAGCAAGCGAAACGCAGGCGAAGAGACCAAGGAAGAAAACCATGGCTTGGTGATAGAATTCCTACTAATTCACCTCTTTTATACCCGTTTTTTTGACGGTTTTGGAACGTTTTTCGATAAGAAAGCAACAAAACGGGCAAAGGAACGCACATTTTCCGTGGGTTGAAAGGCTCGTAAAGTTCAAATGCGACCTGAAAGTTTTGATAAGAGCTGGAGGAAAAGTTTTATGTGACTGTACACTTGCCATAACAGCATACATAGTCGAAAATTTGAAATTTTCGTTTCTTTTTTAAGCATTTTTTCTTTTGCATACTTCGATTCAGCCTAAAAAAAATCAGACAGATAAAAAGCAGTTGACAAAAATTGACGTACTTGAATCTCCAAAAAATCTTTTTTTTCAAACATTTTTACAACTACGGAAATTTCTTTCTTGAACTATTGAAAATTTTGTTTTGTCATTTTTGTAAATGACTTCGTTCCATTTGCTTCTGCTCTGTTCTTTGGCAAAAATTGAACGTTTTTCATCTCTTCCGTTTTTCCCTAGTGGTTTTGGATTTTTGCGAAATGACAGAAATGTTCCAGTTTCTCTGTTCGATTCCGTGGCTGATATCAATAAGAACGCCTGTCCAAATCTGTGTGAATGAATCGTAAAAATCGAACATTTTCTTGGGGTTTTGATAAGATATTTAGCGATTTTTTTTTTGCAGCAAAAGCGACAAAACGGGGAATTTTCAGCGAGGCTAAAAATTTGCGAACAATTGTTTTTTTTTTAATTTAAATTTGAATAATTTGCTGAAAAATTGCCAAATTTGCTGTGAAACTGAAAAAAATATTCATGGAAATACTTTTTCAGAAACAATTTTGAGAACAATAGTTCATTCTTAAATGGGGGCCATAAAAGCAAAAATGTACAAAGTTACGCTATCAAATTTCAAAGTTGTGATGGCTTTTTACCATAGTTGAAAGTTTTTAGGAAAAAACTGAAAAAAAAGAGAAAAGAGAAAAATATTTCAGTTTTTCGGCAAAAACACTTTCAAATGAGGGGGAATTCGCTTAAGGCAAAGAGTTAGGTTTTCTTAAAATTTAAAATTAAATTTCCTCCCAGAATTTTTCCATTAACGACCTTTTTGAATAATGTTGAAGTTTTTATACTGTGGACCTACCGTAACCCAACCCCAAAACGACCTATTTCAAGAAGTTGGCTAATAACATATTTTGTTATAGAAATGGCATGCCCTCTGGGCGAAGAGCTGCACTTTCTTAAAATTATGCTTCCTTTCGTAAAAAAATCTAGATACAACCTTTTTTAAATGCTGTTGAAATTTCTACAATACCCAAGTGGCAAAATTTGTAACCAGGTACCCAAAAACGACCTGTCCTTAAAAGTTTTAGAACAACATCATAGGAAGGTCTGCAAAACTTTTGAGCGAATTCTTTCACTTTATTCATAATTCAGTGGGCTCCTGGGGCATCGCTAGAAAAAATCTTAAAAAGACTTAAAAGAATTTCATATTATTTTAAAGAAATTCATTTACATTTTATACATTTTGAACACGTCTTCCTTTAAAATTTCAAATCATTGGGATAATACCCATTCCTTTCAATTCCGTTGGCTTCCAGAATATAAGTGGGAATGTTGCCGTTTTTCTTTGTACCATTCGTTTCAGGTTGTACATTTCGGGCTTCGTTTTCTCCAAATAACGCATCGGTAGCCATCTTTTCTAATTTCAAAAATGGTAGTTCAGTCAATGAACTCCAAAAGAAGGCAAATCCAAAGGCCATTGTGACGATGGGTACGGAATACATTAGGGTCTAAAAAAGAAAATTTACTTGCATTGTCGGGTATTTATACCTCTTGCCATGTATTTACAAGATGTAGAGGTGTATCCATTAGATTTACATAATAGAAAATTAGGAAGAAATGAACAAGATAGGCACAGTAGGAAAGTCGGCCAAAAGGTTGCCAAATAGGCATCTCCATAAAGGCCGCGATAGGCCCTCCCCAGCCGAAGTGATTGGCCAGGATTACCCAACAGACGAACAAGGACCAGCCAATTCTACTGAAGGAGTAGAAGAAAGCGGAAGTGAAGGTGCTTAAAATTGATTTGAAGATATAAAAACGTAGTTTGCACCTCCATTCGACAATTCTGGCGTTGTATTCATACGGGCCGAAGATGCAAGCTAAGGCAATAGAAAATCCGAAAATCCAGCCAAGCATTATAACAATCCGAATTTGTTTCGGTAAGTAGATTTTACAAAATTTAGGAAAATAGAATGGGAAATTGTATTTTAAAAGGACAGTTAGGCGAATTTTACAACATTGGCCCCATTAAACGAGACATATTCGCTGATAATGAGAATATCAGACTTATAATAATGAGACTATGGGTTGAAAACTTAACGTTTTCAAGATAATATGATTCAAATTGCCAAAAACGCCTTTTCGTCTTACAAATCGGTAGACAGGCAATACGCCCAGCATGTCCGGCGTTTACAAAGCATGCTACTGAGCCGACTTTCATTCTAATTGACTGATAGAGCGCTGGACACGAGGAAGGTGCGTCACACTTTAGCATAGGTAATTCGCAAAATTTCCGACCGTAGACGGTCGAAAATGAAATGAAAACCCCCTTACTGCCTCTTTAAAGGGGCCGTCAGCCTTTTCTAATTGAAAAGGGATGCTAATCGAGCCATTCCAACTGAAATGTTTTCCGGAACACCGCTACAGCCAACGGTGGTGCGCAGAATGCTTGCCAAGTTTTCAAAGTTTTCAATAGCTTGGGATCATATTGAAAAGGCCCCTGACGAGCCCTTTAAAAGCGAAACCTTCACAAAAGATTCAAGGGATAACAGACCATTTTTGCTATTGTTTGTGAATCTTCAATGCAAAGTTCAACACCATAAAGAAAAAGCAAACTAAGGCCTAATCAAACGGTGCTACAAAAACACAAACTTTGTTTGTTATTTTTCATGACTTGACTCCCCTAACACATCGCAAAGGTCAAAGGTGTGATAAAAGACAAAAACAGGCGTATCAAACTTTACTACAAAAAATACTAGATTGGGAAATGCATTGTTTTGGCGATTAAAGGGGCAGTAAAGCGGCTTTTCATTTCATTTTTGATCGGATACGATCGGAAATTATGCAAAATAATATGCTAAATTGTCTCGTACCTTCCTCATTTCCAGCGCTCTCTCCTTGTAAATGCCGGACACGCAGAGCGTACTGGCCGTCTACAAATCTGTAGACGGATATCCGTTTTTGACCACTTTAAAGCGAATTTTCTCGAAATTGGTAAATTTACCACCCATAATCATGTATATTTTCATGATCAGCGAATTTTTCTCTTCTAATTTTGCCAACGTTGTCAAACCCGCCGGATGTCCCTTTAAAGTAAAAAAAGGATTATTATGCTGTGTAGCGCAAAAAAGTCAAATTGAACGGTCCTTTTCTTACTGAATTGTTTTTTTTGTGATTTTTCTATCTGGAAGTAACACCGACTCGGAAAGTTTCAGGTTGAAAATTTCTTTTGAAGCATCTAGTTTTCTTTCGATACTCAACTTTTAACATATAGCTGTCTCCAAATGAGCACCGGCTAGTAAAAGCCGCTTTTTCTAATAGTCTGCGCTTCTCGCACACTATTTCCGCCTGACTATCGCACGACTGCTGCATTAAGGCCATTTTGGGCATGATGCTCGTTTGTCGACAACTATATACTTAATCTCAAAAAATTTGGAATTTTGGGGTGAAAAAATTTGGGTTACCGTAACCCGGGCAAAGAAAACGAAGATGAGCTGAAGTATTTAGAATAAGGTTTCAGGTCATAGAAAGGTTGTAGGCAACTTTTGAGCGAGATCTCCTTTTTTCTAACACAAAGTCAAACTCGACTTCTACTGAGACATCGTCTGAAACTCACCGGATGAGGTTTCAAAAGTCTAGGATTTTTCACATTTGCCAATACGTATCCCGTGAAAATGCCCATCAAGTAAGGAGTGATCCTAATCCATGGCTTTGTATACAGAACTTCAAAGTAGTTGTAGAGGTTCCAAATGGAATTTCTAAAGGAGTCATTTAAACACTGTTTATAATAACAACTTTATACATAAAAACTTACGGATGAACAGGTGCTCCGGGAAGATCGTACTCGTAGGTCTTTATAAATGTAAGCACAATGCTTATTACTACAGCCACGACTATCGTGATTCCTCCCAAAGTATGGGAAATATACAATGTTAACAAAAACACCGGAGAAACAATGAACATTTGAAAGTCTGCAGCCATGGACCAAGTAATCGGGTAGCACTAAAAATACTGTTGGTGTTGGAAAACGAAGATTAAACCATCTTCTCCGGAGTGAAATTATTAATGTAGAGGAGATTCCTCCACCAGTAGTCCTTACACTGTTGGTTTGAAAATTCAAGAGGGGCTATGAAAGAAAACACTCCATCGAGGAAGGGAGTTACGGTGATGTAAAAGAAGATGAACAGGATGTAGGGAGGAGTTAGTCTTAAAATACAGGTTACATATTCATTTTCTTTATCTATTCCCTTAGAGTATAGTAAAACCCATTTCGGCTACCCGGATACTTAATAGAGCTCCCTATGTCCCAAAGCTCTTGAGGAATTCGAATTCCTTAACATCCCCCATTTCATCTTGGAGAAATCTAATCGAGGCCCCCTATCCTCTTGGGAGAAGCTCCAACCCAAGCCCCTACCCTATTGCGGCGAAATCGAGTCTAGTCCGCCAATCCTTTTGAGTGAAATACAACCCAGGCCCCATATCTTCGGGGAAACCAAATTTGAGCCTCCCACCCTGTGGGGGGGGGGGGGAGTTCCACTTCAAACCCTAGTTCCACTTCAAAACTTGTAATCAAGCCCACTATCATTTTGGGGCAGCTCCAATCTAACCCGATACCTCTATAGATATATTCTAATCAAAACCCCATATTTTATGAGGAAAGTTTCAATTTTACCCCTATTTTTATGGGAAAGGTTCAAATCAACCCTTCAGGGATTTTAAAGATACTAGATTGTATCCGGCTATCATCTTGGTGCGATCTAGTTCCCCTATCTTCATACCTCTTCAGGGATTCTAATCTAATCCCTATTTTTGTGGGGGAAGGTTTAACCCACCTATCCTCTTGGGACGGGATCCAATTCAAACCCGATTTCTTCTTGAAAGAAGCTCCAATATAACCCCCTTATCCTCTTCGGGCGGGATCCCGTACCTCTTGAGGGATTTCAAACAAATATCGTCGTGGGAAAATTTACAATCCACCCCCCCCCCCCCCAATCCTATTAAGATGAACCAATAATGCCCATATTTGTTTGAGGAAATGCATTCCAGCCCCCGTCTTCTTGGGGGAATCTACAATCCAACACCCTAATCCTTATGGGGCTGAATCCAAGCCAGTTTTCCTTTTTTCTTGGGAGAATCCAATCCAGGCCACCTATCTTCTTGGGGGAAGCTCCAAACCTATATACCCTATACTTCTTTAAAGATTTAAATCTAGTTCCCTTATCTTCTTGGGGAAATGAACAATCCAACCCCCTTTTATCTTAGGCGCAATTCAATCTAGTTGTTCTCTCAGGGATTACTGCAGTTGTACTTCTGAAACTAGATTCAGTCAGATCTAGTTTTACCTCAGATATCTGTGAACATAAAACAAAATCCACTCCTTCGGTTGCCATGCAAACTTTTCGTTCTTTAATGCTTTCTGAAAACAATTTAAACCTTCAGTATTTTTCGTTCACCTTGAAAAACGTAAACGACACAGTTAATCCTGCTAGAACAAAGAATGAATCAACCGAAAGCGGAATAGAAAATAGAATGTTGTTCCAAAAGGATTTGAAAACAGCGATGGACTGAATAAGGTTATCTGTAACAAAAATTACTTTTAAAAAAAGTTAAGGTACCATTGAAGATCCAAAGAAGGGTAATATGACCACAAGCTACCCAAACCATCGAGATGACACGGATGCAATCGAGAGATTTTATGTGACCGGGAGGTGCTGGGCGAGTACTTAAAATAGCAGAGCCGTTTGTGTAGATTGAAAAGGCAAGGAAGGTTTTCAGAACTAAACACTTTAACTGAGGTAAATACTTTGATGCCTTACTTGTAAACTTTCGAAGGCTCTTAGAACTCTCGGTGCAGTTCGAATCCAGCCAGTAATCGAAAAACGAAGATGTTATCAACAGAACAATTAGAAGGCTCATAAATGTGCTAAAACAGATTTCAATCCAAAAAAGTTATAACATACAAAAAGATTGCAGTAAAAGCGGTTGTTTCCTCATTTTCGCTTGGTGAACATTTTGTGCTGCAAGCGTGAACAGGTAGAAAATCAAAAGCTTGGAATAACGTGGTTATATCCTGAAAGATTTAGTTTAAGGTAATTGTTAAGGTTAAGGTAACAGATAAGGTTATGGTTAAGGTTTAGGATAAGGTTAAGGTTAAGGTTAAGGTTAAGGTTAAGGTTAAGGTTAAGGTTAAGGTTAAGGTTAAGGTTAAGGTTAAGGTTAAGGTTAAGGTTAAAGTTAAGGTTAAGGTTAAGGTTAAGGTTAAGGTTAAGGTTAAGGTTAAGGTTAAGGTTAAGGTTAAGGTTAAGGTTAAGGTTAAGGTTAAGGTTAAGGTTAAGGTTAAGGTTAAGGTTAAGGTTAAGGTTAAGGTTAAGGTTAAGGTTTAGGTACCTCTTCTGAACAACTCCTTGGCATGCAAACGGCCGTTCGAAGTTGTGTTAATCGCAAGTGATCGCAGGTCTAAATGTCATTAAGAAGTCATAAAATGCACTCTTACTCTGCTCAAAAGCTGAAAATTAGCATAACAGTAGTGAGTACGGTAGACAAAATTTTCATCGACTTCCTTGCATTCCTGCTGTGATCCTCCCATAGTCAACGAACCATCGAGTAACCCTGCGGGCGGACGACCAAAAGCGTCCAATTCTACAATTTGAAAAGTTTTTTTCAAAGTTGTTATACATTTTACTTACGCTTTAAAGCAAAACTGCTCTTGACCAAATCTTCAGCCATTTCTTTTGTGCAAGAATTTTCGAGAACGCATTTTTGTAAATCATTCCCAAGATCGAAAATTTTAGTCATCCAAGTACTGCGATCAACTTGGCATTGTAGTGCAACTGATACGTTTTTCACAGATTGGAAATTCGAAATCCATGGCGGAAAAATAATTATCACCAATTTTTTTCCTCGTTCTCTCTCTCTCTCTCTCTCTCTCTCTCTCTCTCTCTTTCAACTACCTCATTTAGCAAATTCTCTCTTGCACAATTAACCGAAACAAAAAATAGAAACAAAAATATTACAGAAGGCATTCCTTTTGAAGAATGCAATGTTGATGCGAAACTTGCAAGAGAAAAACGTCTTTTGTACTCTTTTTTTATACTCGGTGATAAGATGTTGCTCATTGTCCTTTGTAAAATGTATTTTAAAAACAAAACGGAACAAGTGGAGTCTACCTTCCTTAAAGGGCAAAGTTTGAAATGATCAAAAGGTTAGACTACTCAAGTTGTTTTGTTTAAAGGAATTTTCTTTTCAGAATACGTTGACCCACGTTATTTGTAAAACATTTTTTTCTTCTGACGCACTTACTTGTTTTGCGAATTGTAAATTAAAATATTTTTAAAACAGGATAAATAAGTACGGTCTGAGCTTTTTATTATCAGTATATCAACACAGAACACTAATGATTCATTACCTACTTATTTTGTTGTATTTGCTTTCGAGGTTTCATGTCTAGACATACGTTCGTCCAACTTTAAAACCTTTTGAAGCTTTTCGTAAAAGGGTTGAGCCCTTAGGCCATTTACGATTGGTAACCTTTGAAGCACTCACTTAAGAACAAACTCTTAGGTCGATTAACGTTGTTTCAGTTTTTTTACAAGCATTTGCGTAAGTTATATAATTTATAAGACGGTATTTCTAAGGAAATCACTTTTGGGACATTCCACAGAATTGTCTCTGATTTGATTTAAAATGACTACATTAGAATAATAGGACCCAAACAATAGACCAAAATGATACGCGTTTAAAGTCAACTATTTTACTAGGTTAACTATGTTACATTCTTGAGGTCCTAACCTCAATCTCGTATCTCGGTCGTGGCTCATCCAACCTCCAAACAAGTATGCGACCTAGTTCTGCCGATGCGCTTTGTTTTTTTTTTTAACTTTAAACGTCTTTGCATCAAAAACCAGAGGCACGTTTTTTTTTAGATAATAATTTAATTTTCCACGTGGCGTCCTTATTGTGTAGATAACTACCAAATAATGCCAAATTATTTTCTCCGTGGTGTTTTTTGGTATTCATCCACTTAACATCAAACTTTCTAAGAAGCATTGACCATTGGATTTCTCGCAACATTTAACGTTGAAGAAGTATTTTGAAGTTTGAAAATCTGAATTGGATCTTTACTTGTCTGATTAACAGTGCTCTATAAATAAATATTTTTGTGCACATCGCCAAAACATACACATTTTTTACTCAAAACTTCATATCGTCAATGGGTAGTTCTTTATCATATTCAAATTTCCTGGCTTCGATAAGTCGCACTGGACCCAGACCGTTCTTCTCGACTCGAAATGCCTCTATGTGCTCTACCTCCTCCTCTTTTTTCTCTTTTTCTTCGCCGAATATAGCGTCGATAACAATTTTCTCAATCCATGCAAATGGCAATTCAGTCAGGCAACTCCAGAAGAAACCAAATACAAATGACATTGCAGCAATGGGTAAGGAGTACATGAGGGTCTCAAACCTTAAGTTGCTTTGGAATTCTAAAGTGTTTACCATCTGCCATGTATTTAAAAGGTGCAGTGGTGTATCTGTGAGATTCAGAAAATAGAAAATCAGAAAGAAGTGAGTTAAATAGGCACAATATGTCAGTCGACCAAAAGGTTGCCAAATAGGCATTTCCATAAAGGCCGCAATAGGTCCTCCCCAGCCAAAGTGATTGGCCACAATTACCCAACAGACAAAGAAAGACCAGCCAATTCGACTGAAGCAATAGTAGAAGGCTGAAGTGAGCGTGCTGAAAGTTGTTTAAAATTATGAAAAAGTAGTTTGGACCTCCATTCCACATTCCTGACATTGTAATTGTAAGGGCCGAAGATGCAAGCCAAAGCGATTGCAAACGCGAGGAGCCAGGTAAGAAGTATAATTATCTAAAACACCAGGAGTTACGGCCCGCCTACGGCGGTCCTCACTCCTGGAATCGGCGGCTTTCGGCCGCCTCAATACGTTCTCAAGGCTTTCGGCCGTTCGATTTCGCGGCCTGCGGCCGCTCAGTGTGCGGCCTTCGCCGCATCGAACAGCTTTGCGGCCTGACGTCGACGCGAACACGTGTACGCTCGGGTCGGGTACCAAGGGTTCCCGGCCGCCCTTGGTACCCTCCCCTCACTCCCCACCGCACCACCACCTCTGCCCCTTGGAAATGAAGGGGTGAGTGCGAACCAACAGAGTCCACTCTTCCATTGTATTCATAGGCCAGAATATTCCGGCCTATGAATACATAAAAGGCGGGCCGGAATATTCTGGCCTATGAATACATAAAAGCCACCGGCCGCGACACACACACACACACACACACACACACACACACACCATAAAAGAATTGTTTAAGAGAGGATACCATGCTAAAACCTTAAAAAAATATTTTGAACTGTCACGCAAAAATTAAACGGTTTTTAGCACACGTTTTAATTAAGCCTGTGTCATGTTCAAGGTTTTTTGGGTTTTCCGGATTTTTTAACCAAATAAAGTTCACAAATGGTTTTTTTTAAGTTTGGGATTTTGTAACCCGATGTACTGTAGTAGATGCGTAAGTTGTGATATCCCAGTCAAACGTGCTAAACTTATTGCCAAACACGTTCTTCCAGAAAGTATGTGCTGCCAAGTTTTTGATCATAAATTTTGAAAACGAATTTTTCGATGTTTCCCTAAACATACATCAAAAACATCTACCACAATATTGTGTTTCTTTTTCTATTTTTTTTTTAATTCTTCATCACGTGACACTGACAATGTATTACTCTCATAACAGTGCAAATGTCGCAGAAGCGCGCACAATTTTTTCTTCAATTTTCCCTCCTTTTTAATTTTTTTTTCAAAAATTTGAGATCTTTGTTTTTTGACGAAATGAATAACGTTAAGAAAACCCTAATCAGTTTTTAAGCGTCACAAACTTTCCCTAAAAATTGGCTGTTGAGAATAATGCATATAACTTTGAATTGTTGTTTATGTGCAGGTGACCGAGGGTAAGTTGGGACGATTGATTTGGTTTCTAGAGACTGACATATGACTTACCGGGTGAACCTTCAGAAGACGTGGATTCTTGACAGTTGCCAACATATAGTCCGTCCAAACACCAATCAAATAAGGAGGAATCCGGATCCAAGGTTTCGTATAGATGACCTCAAAGTAGTCGTAAAGATCCCAGATTGTTTTTCTGAAACATATCAGTGCTTGAATAAGACACCTTACTCTCACCTAACCCCACCTCTCCTCACCTCACCACACCTCACTCACTTCGCTCACTCTTCCCAAAAGGAACTCACTGGTGGATAATCGTTCCCGGAAAATCGTATTCAAACATCTTGACAAATGTGAAAACTGTGCTAGCCATTCCAGCTGTAACCAGGGTTAAAACTCCTAGTTTGTGAGAAAGATACAGAGTAACTAAGAAAACAGGGGAAATCAAAAACATTTGAAATTCGGCCCCCATTGACCAAGTAACAGGGTAGCACTAAAATAATGTTTTGGAAAACGTACGTGAATGGAACACACAATCTTCTCCGGGGTGAAATTGTTAATGTAGAGAAGATTTCGCCACCAGTAGTCTTTACATTGTTGAATTGTGAAAGAAATTGGGAGTACAAATGAAAAGACTCCGTCCAGAAAAGGTGTTACAGTTATGTAGAAGAAGATGAACAACATGTAAGGTGGAGTTAGCCTAAACTGACGTATAAGGTGTTTAATAAGTAAGTCATAAAAATACAACCCTGGAATGGTTTTAGTTTCTTTGGATGTGCCTCTTTGGATCTTTTTATGTGCCCTTCCTGATTTTAGAAAAAAAAAGGGAGCCATAAACCTAAACTATATAACCAAATTTAAGTGGCATCGAGTTCCCCACTGATCCCTCTTTGTTTTCTTTGCTCTTCCGCACACCCCAGCACTGTTTAAAGATGTACAATTTCACACAAACTACACTTTTCTGTGACTCGTGCGCAAACAACGATAATTTCTCGGGGCTATACTCGTCGCCCAGCGAGCTTTCCTAGCCGGCAGCGGGTAACAAGCGGCTTTTTGTCTGCGTCTCCGCGACTTGCACACTATTTTGCGCGTTAGATGTGCAGGCCATCGAAACTTTAGGAAAGGTCCGTGGGCGAGGAGTATACATCAGTGTTCTATTCTGTAACTCCTCGAATAAATAAATGTTTAAAATCGCCGGAGGTCGCTCGAAATCGTTTTCCCTGAAAATCGTTCAAACCTAATATATCGATGTAAATAGAACAAAATCCATACATACGGCCGCTTGATAAAAAATTCCTTCAGCACTTCCTAAAAACAAAGAAAATGATAGCAACGAATTCAGGGCCTTGAAAAACATAAATCCCACAATCAGTCCAGCAAGTACAAAGAAAGTGTCAACAGCGAAAACCATTCCGAAAATGATGCTGTTCCAAAATGACGTGACAAATGACAGGGATTGAAGAAGGTTGTCTGAAGCGAAAAGTTGTCCGAATCAAAAAATTAAGAAATTTTACCATTTACGAGTAAAAGAAGCATCACATGACCGATGACGACACAAAACTGAGAGAAGACACGGATGCAATCCAAAGATTTCAGATGGTGGGCAGGGGGTTTTGGGTCAACTTTTAGCAACCAAGCACCGTTTGTGTAGATTGAAAAGGCAATGATGGATTTGACATCTGAAAAAAATACTGGTATCTCTCATGAATAAGCGCTTTAGGGCCCTAAATTCTAGTACATTAAGACATATACTCTTAAGTCTTACACAAAAGCTTCTTGAGCTCCTTAGCTTTATCGCTCCACCGTAATTCTAGCCAAATATCGTATACGGTGGAAGTTAACACCATGGCTGCAAGTACGCCCATAGAAGAACTGAAAATGAGATTGTTTTTCGAACGAAAAACGATTTCGACATACAAAAACAGCCAGGTAAAAGTATCTGTCTTTGCTTGATATCCTGGGGTACATTTCGTGCTGCACGCATGCACAGGTAGAAAGTCAAAACCTTGGAATAGTGTCGTGATATCCTGGAAATTTAGGGTTAAGGTTAAGGTTAAGGTTACGGTATGCGAAGGTAGGGTAAACAAAGGTAAGTTGGAAAGTAACTGTACCTCTTCGGAACAGCTCCTTGGCATGCACACAGCCGTTCGCAATTGTGTCAATGCAAAGTGATCGCATTTCTTTGAAAATCATTAACTTTATATATCAATTCCTAACTCTTACCTTGCTCAGAAGCTGAAAATTAGCATAACAGTAGTGAGTACGGTAGACAAAATTTTCTCCCACTTCCTTGCATTCCTGTTGTGATCCTCCCATAGTCAACGAACCATCGAGTAATCCTACTGGAGGGCGACCAAAAGAATCCAATTCTGAATATGCTGGAGTAGATTAGTAAAATCATTTGGTATTTACGCTTTAGGGCAAAACTGTTTTTAACCAGATCTTCCGCAGTTTCATTTAGGCATGATTCTTGTAGAAAACATTTTAGGAGATCATCCGCAAGATCAAACAGCCGACCAAGCCAAACGTTAAGTTCTTCCATGCAGGTTGATGAAACGTTGACATTTTTGACTGATCGGAAGCTATTAATCCATGGCTGCAAACATATTTAATGCTTTCATAAATTTCTCTGTGTGTGAGTGTGTGTATATGTCTTGTTGCAGTTCTCCTCCTGTACCTCTTCGAGTAAGTTTCTCCTCGTAGACGCGACTGACACAAATGCAAAAATCAAGCGAAGAAATGTAGACATTGGTGGTGCGGCTATTGTTAAGGTCAATATCGTCAGCTTTTATAGTTAATGATTAATATCACCCTTGATGATATTTGGTGCCTACACTTCCCGTCGAGCAAATAAAAGCACGTTTCAAACAACAAGGAAAGCTTCTAAACTTAGCACGAGAAAGGTACAAAAACAGGATCATCTTGTTAATCAGGTGAATTAGACAGGTAAGTGTGAAGAAGCCAAACAAATTTGTGATCATTGCAACTTAGGTGCATGGCTCTCAACCGTACTTTGTCATTTGTCGTATGGAGGTACAACGTGCAGCATACAGACGTAAATCAACTGTGTGCCAAAGAACACCCATAACCGTAGCCGTTTTATAATATCAACTATAGCTGTCGCCAAATTAAAATCGTGCAAAGAAAATTAGAATGTTCAAATTAGAATGTTCTGTTGATGTGGAAAATTCGTAATCTAATCATTATCGATAGAGCATGTTTTGCAGGTGTCCGCAATTGGCATAAGATTTCATTTTGGCGACAACTATATGAAAAAGGCCACCCCGTTGAAAAAATATCCTTACTTTTACAATCGAGGATTGGTCTCTGTGTGTCTGTCTGTCTGTCCGACGCCAGAGTACGTCCGCTGTTCTGAGTCTCTCTTATTCCCTCTTATTCTCTCACCTAGCGCTTTCGCACGTCACGGAGAAGTGACGGAAATTCAGCGAGAAATTAAAGGCTTCAGAGTGACTGAGGGAATTTCGTTCATTTCTACCGGGACGGTCTTTCGGTTGACTACGGGTGGGGTAAAATGAAAAGGTAGTCATTTTCATTGAGAGGGGAGGTTGTGCGGTTGAGTCTTTCTTCAACTCCCTTTCTTAACACCTTTCCCAAATATGCGCACCCACACCCATTTCTTAACACCTTTCCCAAACATGCGCTCGCACCAATTTCTTAACACCTTTCCCAAACATGCGCACCCACACCCATTTCTTAACACCTTTCTCATACATGCGCACCCACACCCATTTCTTAGCACCTTTCCCAAACATGCGTACCCACACCCATTTCTTAACACTTTTCCCAAACATGCGCACCCACACCCATTTCTTAACACCTTTCACAAACATGCGCACCCACACCCATTTCTTAGCACCTTTCCCAAACATGCGCACCCACTCCCATTTCTTAACATTTTTCCCACAGATGCGCACCCACACCCATTTCTTAACATCTTTCTCACACATGCGCACCCACACCCATTTCTTAACACCTTACCCACAGATGCGCTTCCACACCCACCTTTCCTAAAGATATAGCACCTTTCCTAAAGATGCGCACCCATACCCATTTCTTAACACCTTTCCCACACATGCGCACCCACACCCATCTTAACACTTTTCTCACACATGCGCACCCACACCCAATTCTTAACACTTTTCCGATATATGCGCACCCACACCCATTTCTTAACACCCATACCCATTTCAAAACACCTTCCCCACACATGCGCACTTACACCCATTTCTTAACACTTTTCCCACACATGCGCACCCACACCCATTTCTTAACACTTTTCTGAAACATGCGCACCCACACCCATTTCTTAACACCCATACCCATTTCATAACACCTTCATCACACATGCGCACTTACACCCATTTCTTAACACTTTTCCCACACATGCGCACCCACACCCATTTCTTAACACGTTTCCCAAACATGCGTACTCACACCCATTTCTTAACACGTTTCCCAAACATTCGCACTCACACCCATTTCCTAACACTTTCCCCAAACTAGCGCACCCACACCCATTTCTTAACACGTTTCCCAAACATGCGCACTCACACCCATTTATAAAACCTTCCCACACATGCGCACCCACACCCATTTCTTAACACTTTTCCCACACATGCGCCCACGCACCCATTTCATAACACTTTTCCCAAACATACGCACCCACACCCATTTCTTAACACCTTTCACAAACATGCGCACCCACACCCATTTCTTAGCACCTTTCCCAAACATGCGCACCCACTCCCATTTCTTAACATTTTTCCCACAGATGCGCACCCACACCCATTTCTTAACATCTTTCTCACACATGCGCACCCACACCCATTTCTTAACACCTTACCCACAGATGCGCTTCCACACCCACCTTTCCTAAAGATATAGCACCTTTCCTAAAGATGCGCACCCATACCCATTTCTTAACACCTTTCCCACACATGCGCACCCACACCCATCTTAACACTTTTCTCACACATGCGCACCCACACCCAATTCTTAACACTTTTCCGATATATGCGCACCCACACCCATTTCTTAACACCCATACCCATTTCAAAACACCTTCCCCACACATGCGCACTTACACCCATTTCTTAACACTTTTCCCACACATGCGCACCCACACCCATTTCTTAACACTTTTCTGAAACATGCGCACCCACACCCATTTCTTAACACCCATACCCATTTCATAACACCTTCATCACACATGCGCACTTACACCCATTTCTTAACACTTTTCCCACACATGCGCACCCACACCCATTTCTTAACACGTTTCCCAAACATGCGTACTCACACCCATTTCTTAACACGTTTCCCAAACATTCGCACTCACACCCATTTCCTAACACTTTCCCCAAACTAGCGCACCCACACCCATTTCTTAACATGTTTCCCAAACATGCGCACTCACACCCATTTATAAAACCTTCCCACACATGCGCACCCACACCCATTTCTTAACACTTTTCCCACACATGCGCCCACGCACCCATTTCATAACACTTTTCCCAAACATACGCACCCACACCCATTTCTTAACACTTTTCCCAAACATGCGCACCCACACCCATTTCTTAACACCTTTCCCAAACATGCGCACACACCCATTTCTTAACACCTTTCTGACATATGCGCACCCACACCCATTTCTGAACACCTTTCTGACACATGCGCACCCACATCCATTTCTAAACACCTTTCCCAAACATGCGCACACACCCATTTCTTAACACTTTTCCGAAACATGCGCACCCACACCCGTTTCTTAACACTTTTTCCACACATGCACACCCACACCTATTTCATAACGCTTTTCCCAAACATACGCACCCACACCCATTTCTTAACACTTTTCCCAAACATGCGCACCCACACCCATTTCTTAACACCTTTCCCAAACATGCGCACACACCCATTTCTTAACACTTTTCCGAAACATGCGCACCCACACCCGTTTCTTAACACTTTTTCCACACATGCACACCCACACCTATTTCATAACGCTTTTCCCAAACATACGCACCCACACCCATTTCTTAACACTTTTCCCAAACATGCGCACCCACACCCATTTCTTAACACCTTTCCCAAACATGCGCACACACCCATTTCTTAACACCTTTCTGACACATGCGCACCCACACCCATTTCTGAACACCTTTCTGACACATGCGCACCCACATCCATTTCTAAACACCTTTCCCAAACATGCGCACACACCCATTTCTTAACATCTTTCTGACACATGCGCACCCACACCCATTTCTAAACACCTTTCTGACACATGCGCACCCACACCCATTTCTTAACACTTTTTCCACACATGCGCACCCACACCCATTTCTTAACACTTTTCCCAAACATGCGCACCCACACCCATTTCTTAACACTTTTTCCACACATGCGCTCCCACACCCATTTCTTAACACTTTTCCCACACATACGCACCCACACCCATTTCTTAACACCTTTCCCACGCATGCGCACCCACACCCATTTCTTAACACTTTTGATGCAGATTTCACACAAACATCTTAACACACCCCCCAAAAACCAAATCATGTTTAGTACCAAACGAAAGCCCAAAATGTGCCCATCCCACACGATCCAGGAGAGATGACCCGCCGTAGGCGGGTCAGAACTCCTGGTCCTTACTTTTACAATCGAGGATTGGTCTCTGTGTGTCTGTCTGTCTGTCCGACGCCAGAATACGTCCGCTGTTCTGAGTCTCTCTTATTCCCTCGCTCTCTCACCTAGCGCTTTCGCACGTCACGGAGAAGTGACGGAAATTCAGCGAGAAATTAAAGGCTTCAGAGTGACTGAGGGAATTTCGTTCTTTTCTACCGGGACCGGTCGGTCTTTCGGTTGACTACGGGTGGGGTAAAATGAAAAGGTAGTCATTTTCATTGAGAGGGGAGGTTGTGCGGTTGAGTCTTTCTTTAACTCCCTTTCTTAACACCTTTCCCAAATATGCGCACCCACACCCATTTCTTAACACCTTTCTCAAATATGCGCACCCACACCCATTTCTTAACACCTTTCCCAAACATGCGCTCGCACCAATTTCTTAACACCTTTCCCAAACATGCGCACCCACACCCATTTCTTAACACCTTTCTCATACATGCGCACCCACACCCATTTCTTAGCACCTTTCCCAAACATGCGTACCCACACCCATTTCTTAACACTTTTCCCAAACATGCGCACCCACACCCATTTCTTAGCACCTTTCCCAAACATGCGCACCCACACCCATTTCTTAACACCTTTCTCATACATGCGCACCCACACCCATTTCTTAGCACCTTTCCCAAACATGCGTACCCACACCCATTTCTTAACACTTTTCCCAAACATGCGCACCCACACCCATTTTTTAACACCTTTCACAAACATGCGCACCCACACCCATTTTGTGCCATCCGCACCCTTCTATCATATGATTGTTGAATCATCGTGTTGTAATCCCTAGCCCCATCGGCCTCTTCCCTTGGAACGTCCCGCTAGGACGGTCGCCTTCCCCATCGCCTCCTTCACTAACATTCTCCTGTCCTAAGACAGTATTGTTACTTCGCTCCCTCTTCTCTCCTTCTTTCCGGTTGGTTAATAAACTCTGTTAAGCATGAAATTCCAAAGTACAAGGGAGACCCCAAAAAATTTCCAAGTTTCTGGGCAGCATATTCAGCGATGTTCCACAATGCTGAAGATTTGGACGAACTGGACAAGTTCTTCTACTTGAGGCAGTCTCTAGGAGGAGAAGCTTTACGTCTCATCGAGGAGATTCCAGTTACGGAAGTCAACTACAGCAAGGCTGTTGGACTGCTAAAGCATCGCTACGATCTCGGAGCCAGTGTAACGACGGTAATGATCTCTGATCTGCAGAAGATCAAGCCTGCGTCGGAGCAAACCCGCAGCATCCGCGACACACTGGAACAGCTTCGCCAGAAGTTGATCACCCTCCAATGCCACGGAGAAGAGTTCCGTGATTGCTACATCTGGAGAAGTTTGATTCTCTCCAAATTCCCTGCATCTGTCAACGGACACATAATCAAGGAAGAGCGGAGAATAAAGATAGCAAACAAGAAAGCTAAGGACTACACTGTAATGGAGCTTCTGGAAGAAATTGCTGACTACGTGCTTTTGTTGGAGTGCATCGATCTGAACGTCCGCTCTGGATCTACGGAGACGCCGTCTGAGGCGAAGAAGGAGAAGGGATCGTCACATCAGTCCAACCACAAGGAGCAGAAGAAACCAGGCAAGAAGAAGCGAAGTTGGAAGTGTGTCTGTGGATCTACGGCACATCATCCTCTACAGTGTGACAAGTTCACAACTCCGGAGCAACGCCGACAAGAGGTCAGGAAGAACGGAGGATGTCTCAAGTGCTTTGAGCCAGGTCACTACAGCAAGGACTGCAACCGGCTAGGACCTTGCCCAGAATGTTCTGGTGACCACCACAGTGCTATCTGTAGCAAGAACAAATCGACGGAAACAACGGAGTCAAAGTCGTCTGGAGGAAAGCCCTCTTGGAAGTTAAAGGGCCCTCAGAACCAGTCGAAGCCTTCCGTTACTACTTGTGCGCAAGAGCACGAGGAGCCAAATCAAGAGATGATTTCGATGGAAGATCCAGTTCAGCTGGCAGCCAGTGACGGATTCGGACAAATCATTCTCACCCATGTCAGTGGGCTCATCTACAACGAGGAACTGAAGGAGTTCCAACCCGTCAACGTCTTCATCGACGATGGAGCTGTAATGAGTCTTATCCGGACTGGAGTGACCACGAGCCTTGGTCTGCAAACCACCGGACCCTTCAAATCGCTAATGTCGGGAGTCGGAGGTAACATTGTACACCACTCCTACAGTCTGGCCAAAGCAACCTTACGGAGCACAGTGTTCGGAGAATCGGATCGAGTTCTACAGCTAAGAACCATCCAGGACATCTGTCAGCCTTTGAGGACTGCTGCTTTCTCTGCTGCCGATTGGGAGCACATTCGACGCCTTGGAGTCTCTGTCAACCGCTGTCCTTCGAGTAAGGCACAAGTGGATATTTTGATCGGCCAAGACTACCGTCAGCACTTCATCTACGAAGAAGAACCAAGAATTCGCCTGCCGTCTGGTCTTCTCCTGACGAAGACAATCTTTGGATACGCCGTCAGCGGCTGTTCATCAGTACCTGCCTCAGTTGGGTCTGCCCAAGTTGTCCTACCGGTCGTCGAGTTGCCGAAGGATCTGCTGTTCGTCGGAGTACACACGGAGGTTTCTAGATTGGAGATTGCTGCTCCGGTCATCGATGAGGCCCTTGAAGAGTTCAAGTCGGATCTCAAAAATCTCTACAGCATGGAATGTCTCGGAATACGTCCTGAGAATGACCAGAACGAAATGAAGGTTATTTCGTTTATGGAAGAATATCGGAAGGCGATTCAGATCAGCCCTGGACGAGTCACTGCCGGGTTTCCATTTCTGAATAACGTCTCAAGTCTGAAAGACAACTTCAATGTTGCTGTGAAGCAACTGCAACATCAGCTGAGGAGTCTTCGCCCAGAGTATCTGCTGCAGTACGAGAAGACTTTGACTGACTACCTTCAACAAGGGATCATCGAGGAGATCCCCATTGCGCCTGGAGAAGGAGTCGCTACATTCTACTTGCCGCATCATGCCGTAGTCTGCCCGGAGAAGTCTACGTCGTTTCGAGTGGTTTTCAACGCCTCTAGCCACGTCCGTGGAGAGCTGAGTTTGAATGACGTGGTATTCCCTGGATTTGCCCTGACGTCACTGCTGTACGATATTATGCTGAGGTTCCGGACGTTCGACTACGTCATGGTCGCTGATATCGCCAAAGCGTTCTTGCAGATACACCTGCCAGAGTCACACCGTGATGTGACACGCTTTTTGTGGAGAAAAAACCACAGCCTGCCTGCCAATGGATCTAATCTGAAGGCATTCCGTTTTTGCCGTGTTCCTTTCGGCATCAACGCCTCACCCGCTATCCTGAACCAGACGATTTTGCATCATCTGGAGCTGTCGTCTACTACTACAAGCAAGGAGATTGCGGAAAGTATCTACGTGGACAATGTCCTACTCCACGCTTCCACTGAGTCGGAGCTCATCGAGAAGTTCAAGGAGTCTAAGGAGCTGTTCAAGAACATCGGAATGCGTCTGAGAGACTACCTATCAAATTCCGCAGCTGTAAACAAAGCGATTCTACCTGAAGACAGAGACTCTTCCCACGAAATCAAAGTTCTTGGAGTGAAATGGTCTTCTGTCAATGACACCATTAGCCTTCGGAGAAACCGTTCCGAAAGCTCAATCTACGAGCTGTGCTAAGTCAGGTGAACGGAGCATGTTTCGATCCCCTGGGATTGTTGAGCCCGTTTCTCTTCCAAGCCAAGGTCTTCATGCAGAAGATGCACAAGAGGAAACTTCTGTGGGACAAGGAGCTGGAACCTGAGGACAAGAAGGAGTGGACGCAGATTCTGCAAGGACTCATCGGAGCTTCTGTGACGCTTCCACGCCAAGCTACTGTAGCTGATGCAGCTTACCGCAAGCTGATGATCTTCACCGACAGTTCGGAGAAGGCCTACGGTTGTGTTGCTTACATGACCACAAAAACCAAGTCTGGTGAAACCTTCACTCGATTGCTCACGGGCAAGATGAAAATGACTCCGATCAATGGACAAACCATTCCCAAGCTGGAGCTCACCGGAATTCTGACTGGAGCCAATTTGGCCAACACGATCCTGAACACTATTGGTCTTAAAGTGGACGAAACCCACGTCTTCAGCGATTCGACCATCGCTCTCTCCTGGATCAAGTCCAAACGATTGCTTCCACCTTTCGTCAAGGAGTTGGTTGCCAAGATCAATCGTACGTTCGACAACGTCAAGAGATTCTCTACTCTGGAGATTCATCACGTCCCGACACAGGAGAACCCTGCGGATTATGCAACTCGTGGATTCGATGCCTCTACGACGCAAGCTCACGTTTGGTTCACTGGACCCAAGTGGCTGAACAAGGAGAAAAAGGACTGGCCGGTCAAAAGCCTTGACCCGGATGTTCACAAATCTACGATGGCAGTCCATGTGTCACTGGAAGTTGCTGAGGGAAAGCGGAACTTTGACACTGAAGGAGGGATCTGGCCTGTTTCCCGCATCGGATCTTATCCGAAACTTCAACGAGTGGTCGCTTACGCTCTGCGGTTCATCAAGCACGCACGGAAAGGACGCTCAACAGTACCGGTCTCCACGGAGGAGCACACGAATCTTCAAGTCTCTGGAGCTGAAATGATCAACGCTGAACGTCATCTTCTTCGCCAAGAGCAACAGAAAGTGGACGTCGACTTGATGCTGCAAGTCTGCCACAAGATGAATCTGCACTACGACAAACACGGACTGCTTCGGAAGTACAGCAGGCTAAACAACTCTGGCCTTTCCTTCAATGAAGCAAACCCGCTGTTTGTACCGTCGAAGAGCGCTTTGGCACCAGCCATCATCAGATCTCTTCACTACACCAACTACCATCGCAAGAGGAACCATCTCCAATCTCTGGTACAGCTGAAGTTCTGGATCCCTGGAGTCAAGAAGCTCTGCGAAAAAGTTGAACGAAGCTGCACTACTTGTGGAATCTACGGTCGACCGTACAAATACCCAACGGTATCTGATCAACCTGCTGAACGCGTCAATCGAGCTGCACCCTTCTCTTTCACAGGAACTGACCTTTTTGGTCCCATCATGGTCAAGACTCCCAATGGGGAGTTTACGTGCTTCGTCACTCGGATGACTCATCTGGAAGTCGTACTCGATCAGTCAGGTCGAGCCTTCTTACTGGCCCTACGCCGATTTGTCTCTCGTCGAGGAGTTCCTCAACAGATCTGGAGCGACAACGGTACTAACTTCAAGCTGGTATCTAAGATGCTGAAGGAGTCCCCTGAAGACACAATTCCAACTGAGGAATTATCGTCGTTCGTTGCCAAACGACACATCACCTGGAAATTCATCCCACCTGGAGCACCATGGCAAGGAGGCTGCTGGGAACGCACAGTGGGTCTGGTCAAGAAACCCCTGTTGCAAGCAATTGGACGTCGTCGAGTCTCGGATGACTTCTTGCACACTCTGCTGTGCGAAGTGGAAGGAATCGTCAACTCTAGACCGCTCTACTTCACTTCGGAGGACAGTTCTGCTGATGTTCTTCGACCAGTGGACTTTTGCATTCCCAAATTGCTGCTCTGTTCAACACCCGCTTCAAATGATGATGAAGACCCGGAATATCTTCCAATTTCAGTGGCTGCCGCTCACACTGCTGCAAAAGCCGCTCTCAAAGATCTGGAACGCTCACTGGATCGCTTCTGGAAACGTTTCCAGTCGGACTACCTGCTGAGAATCAAAGGAGTGTTCAACAAACAGTACATGGAGTACGCTGGTTCTGATCGGATTCCCTGCAAGGGAGACATTGTCCTGCTGAACGAGGACATTGGTTCTGGACGTCATCTCTGGCCTCGTGGTCGGATCATCGACTTGGTCTACTCGAAGGATGGAGCAGTGAGGGGTGCTGTGGTCCGTACAGCTACTGGAAGCTGTCTGCACCGCCCAGTCAACAAGTTGGTTCCGCTGGAGATGCGTTCTGAGGAGAAGGAGGACTCTGCAGTCAAGGAGATCAACTCGGAGGAGAAGGACCCTAAGCCACTTCGTCGTCAGCCTGAACGGAGAGCTAAGAAAGATGTCGTCTACGCTGAGGATCCCGCTGTCATCGCCAACTTCGGTCCACTACGCCTCTCATGGATGCTGCCGTTGATGTTCTTCCTGCTGTTTTCCACTGCTGGTGCTGCCCAGTCGGAAACCTCAGTCGTCAGTTGTGCTACTTGAGGAGTTCATCTATCTCTCGCCAATCAGCCCTTTGTGAAACCGGTCACTTCCGAAATCTGCATCAACTCTAGGAGCTGCACTACCTTGCTGCTGAGCATGGATCAGATGTTCTACGTCTCTCCTGCATACGCTATCGCCGACTACAGTGTCCAATGGAGAGCTCTGGAAGGATCTTCGCAGCTGTTGGAGACTGTGAGATGCCCTGGAACGCCTACGTGCGAGCTGATCAACTGCTGGATCTGCATGGAAAGAATCGCAAACGCACACTGCGACCCTGTCGCTGCCATTGCTGCCGCCGTTTTCTGGATCTACGTACTCGTCAGTTCGCCCTACGTCATCTGGAGATGGTTTCTTCGTCGCTGTATGTTGGACTGCTGCCGGAAACACCTGGAATCCGCTGCCGCTAAACTTCAACAAGTTGCTAGGAGACGCTGTCGTGCTCGTCGTACTAGTAACCGAACGTCTGACGAGGAGGAGGAACTACTGCCCATCGTCGTGTCTCGTCCTAGAGAAGTGGAACGCCGTCATCGTTTGGTTCCGTCCAGAATCATCACCGAATTCGCCATCATCATCACTCTGCTGCTGGTTTTGATGCCTACCCCATCTACGGCCACGGATGCTGCTGCCGCTTGTCAGAGGATATCTGTCGTCGACTCGAGCGTTATGGAATGTGCTGAGAAAGACCCATCTACGTGTCACACCGTTCACACCGTCACGGCTTCGCTGAGTGAACTCCACCGCGACCTTTGCATCCGCTCTGTCAAGGACAAGCTCATCCAACACAAAATCAAATTGCATCTGAAGGAGATCAAGATGTACTGTCGTCCTGTCGTGCTGTTCTACACCAGGAACGTCGAGCTGAAAACACACGACGTAAAAAGATGTGCCTTCGCTGGAAGCTGTACGCCATCGTTCTGCAACAGCGTATCTGCACGGACAACTATTCCTGAATTGGACCAATACATGGACACTGCCGGAGTTTCCCGATGTACCACCAGCTGTGGAGGAATTGCTTGCGGTTGCGTCCTGCCAATTCCTGGATGTCTCTACTCCCGCACTGTTGCTGCTCCACTCGAGTCGGATGTCTACATGGCCGTCACTTGCCCTACATGGACCGTGAAAACTACGCTGAGGTTGGAGGAGACCCACTCTAATGGAACTACGCTGACGAGTCTACGCCCTGTCAAGGAGTTCGGAACGCTGTCAACTGCTCTGACCAACGTCACTGTGGATTTTGTCGCCAACCCGCCCTTACCACTTCTGTCGTCTATGTTTCTTCTGAAGGTCACCAACAACACGGAAACAATTGCTGGAATTCTGGTGGATCAACACTCGGAAATAGCCCTTCAGTGCTCGTCTTCCGCTGCTGCATCGGAGCCTGCCAAGTGCTTTTTAAAGAACAACTGCTACTGCTCGCCTAGTGTCAGTCAGGCCAACTGCGACTGCGCTACGCTCAACATCTCACGAGCTCTTCAATCAATGGAAAATCGTCTGCCAGTCACGACGCCAAATCTAGCTGTTCTACTGGTTCAAGGATCAATTGTTGCGGTTTCTCATCTATCCGTTGCTGAAGTCACCATCACAAGCCGCCTACCGATTAACGCCATGGCCATCTCTGCGACCAGGTGCACTCTGTCTACTCTACCGGTGTCTGGATGTTTTAACTGCCTGCATGGAGCCCAAACTACCGCTACTTGCACGTCGGAATCGCCTACGATTGCCACCATCTTCTGTTCGAATCAGAAGTTTGCTGTGTCTTGCAACTCCTCTGGAATCGCCACTGAACTGAGCATTCACGCGACATCCGCCAAGTTCGATGAGTCCTGCGCTGTCAGCTGCTTGGCCTCCAACATCACCCTCCATGGAATCCTGCTCTACTCGTCTATGGTTGCCGATAATCTACGCCAAGAGGAGAAAGGCCACTACGTCAACTTCATAAATGTTCCGGAACTGGGACGGATCATGGAAGTAGCCCAAGCCCGGTGGAAAACAACGCTCTTCGTCGTTCTCCTTCCCCTCGCCGCCGTAGGAGTCATCATCGCTGCTGCCCCATTTCTGATGCAAGCTGCCTGTCTACTTCGAAAGATCAAGAAGAACTGAGCTGCCGGAAGGATGATTAGAAAGATCAATTTATTTCTCGTTCTTTTATCTTGAATAATTTTCTTTCTAACTCTCTCACTTCCAAATTCTCTTGATTAACACATCCCCACTCTGTTTTCTAACTAATCCTTTGCCCATTTGCCCCCCGCCCAGTGTGCCATCCGCACCCTTCTATCATATGATTGTTGAATCATCGTGTTGTAATCCCTAGCCCCATCGGCCTCTTCCCTTGGAACGTCCCGCTAGGACGGTCGCCTTCCCCATCGCCTCCTTCACTAACATTCTCCTATCCTAAGACAGTATTGTTACTTCGCTCCCTCTTCTCTCCTTCTTTCCGGTTGGTTAATAAACTCTGTTATTTCCTCTGGATTGGGATTGGGGGGCCGAAACATTTCTTAGCACCTTTCCCAAACATGCGCACCCACTCCCATTTCTTAACACTTTTCCCACAGATGCGCACCCACACCCATTTCTTAACATCTTTCTCACACATGCGCACCCACACCCATTTCTTAACACCTTACCCACAGATGCGCTTCCACACCCACCTTTCCTAAAGATATAGCACCTTTCCTAAAGATGCGCACCCATACCCATTTCTTAACACCTTTCCCACACATGCGCACCCACACCCATCTTAACACTTTTCTCACACATGCGCACCCACACCCGATTCTTAACACTTTTCCGATATATGCGCACCCACACCCATTTCTTAACACCCATACCCATTTCATAACACCTTCCCCACACATGCGCACTTACACCCATTTCTTAACACTTTTCCCACACATGCGCACCCACACCCATTTCTTAACACTTTTCTGAAACATGCGCACCCACACCCATTTCTTAACACGTTTCCCAAACATTCGCCCTCACACCCATTTCCTAACACTTTCCCCAAACTAGCGCACCCACACCCATTTCTTAACACGTTTCCCAACCATGCGCACTCACACCCATTTTTAAAACCTTCCCACACATGCGCACCCACACCCATTTCTTAACACTTTTCCCACACAAGCGCCCACGCACCCATTTCATAACACTTTTCCCAAACATGCGCACCCACACCCATTTCTTAACACCCTTCCCAAACATGCGCACACACCCATTTCTTAACACCTTTCTGACACATGCGCACCCACACCCATTTCTAAACACCTTTCTGACACATGCGCACCCACATCCATTTCTAAACACCTTTCCCAAACATGCGCACACACCCATTTCTTAACATCTTTCTGACACATGCGCACCCACACCCATTTCTAAACACCTTTCTGACACATGCGCACCCACACCCATTTCTTAACACTTTTTCCACACATGCGCACCCACACCCATTTCTTAACACTTTTCCCAAACATGCGCACCCACACCCATTTCTTAACACTTTTTCCACACATGCGCACCCACACCCATTTCTTAACACTTTTCCCACACATACGCACCCACACCCATTTCTTAACACTTTTCCCACGCATGCGCACCCACACCCATTTCTTAACACTTTTCATGCAGATTTCACACAAACATCTTAACACACCCCCCAAAAACCAAATCATGTTTAGTACCAAACGAAAGCCCAAAATGTGCCCATCCCACACGATCCAGGAGAGATGACCCGCCGTAGGCGGGTCAGAACTCCTGGTCCTTACTTTTACAATCGAGGATTGGTCTCTGTGTGTCTGTCTGTCTGTCCGACGCCAGAGTACGTCCGCTGTTCTGAGTCTCTCTTATTCCCTCGCTCTCTCACCTAGCGCTTTCGCACGTCACGGAGAAGTGACGGAAATTCAGCGAGAAATTAAAGGCTTCAGAGTGACTGAGGGAATTTCGTTCATTTCTACCGGGACCGGTCGGTCTTTCGGTTGACTACGGGTGGGGTAAAATGAAAAGGTAGTCATTTTCATTGAGAGGGGAGGTTGTGCGGTTGAGTCTTTCTTCAACTCCCTTTCTAAACACCTTTCCCACCCTTTTTTTAACACTTTTCCGAAACATGCGCATCAACACTCATTTCTTATCACTTTTCCCAAACATGCGCAACAACACCCATTTCTTAACACTTTTCCCAAACATGCGCACCCTCACCCTTTTCTTAACACATCTTCCAAACATACGCACCCACACCCATTTCTTAACACATTTTCCAAACATGCGCACCCACACCCATTTCTTAACACATTTTCCAGACATGCGCACCCACACCCTTTTCTTAACACATCTTCCAAACATACGCACCCACACCCATTTCTTAACACATTTTCCAAACATGCGCACCCACACCCATTTCTTAACACATTTTCCAGACATGCGCACCCTCACTCATTTCTTACCACTTTTCCCAAACATGCGCACTCACACCCATTTCTTAACACTTTTCCCAAACATGCGCACCCACACCCATTTCACTTTACACCCACACTTGAACCCATTTTAACATAAACACACACCCTACCTCCCATGCACATTTAGTTTCAAACGAAAGCCCAAATTGTGCCTATCCCACACGATCCAGGAGTGATGACCCGCCGTAGGCGGGTCAGAACTCCTGGTCCCCTTCTATACAATTCGCTTATGGTCTCTGTTGGTGATAGTGGTGTCCCAGTGTAAGCCCTTTGAAACCGCCACGTGACCTGCACTCTCCCAATTCCCCTTCTCTTTCGCCAAGCGAGTTACGCTGAGCTACATTTGCATAGCCGCGTATGAGACCATTCAAATTTTGCAGAAGGAGTGGTTCATTTCCTCGCTTCACCGGTTGTTTTTGGTGGGCCGTGCAAGCGGCTGCGCCGTAGGCGCTGGGGCAAAGCCCCCGCCGAGCGGCCGAAGGCCGCGAAAAGCCAGGAGTTAGGACCGCCGAAGGCGGGCCGTAACTCCTGTTCCCAATATACATTTGGTAGTTTCTGTCTGGTTAGGAGCGCAACGTAATAGGCAAAGTGAAACATTTCTAAGGAGGAGAGAGTGGTAGGGTTGAGAAAGCGAGGGGAAGGGTACCAAACGAGGGAAGAACCGCTCTGGGCGCCACTTCGGATCCCGACCCAAGCGTCCACGCACTAATCTACGTAAGGCCGCGAAGCGGCCCTGAGGCTTCCGAAGGCCACCAAATCCAAAAGAGAAAGACCCGCGAAGCGGGGCTTTGACTTCTGGTGATATAATATATAAAACCAGTCAAGAAAACTAAGGATAACAATTTATTTACATTTATATACAAACAACATTCACAGCTTCACCACTGTCAGATCTATTTTAACATCATCCTCAACTTCCCAAATTTCTTTGATTTCCTTTTCTTCTGCTGGTTTTTCTACCTTCTTTCCAATTAATGCATCCACTCCCATCTTTTCCAATTTTAAAAATGGAATTTCACACAGTGAACTCCAGAAGAAGGCAAAAATGAAAGCCATCACTGTTATGGGTATGGAGTAACCAAGTGTCTAAAAATTAGTTGTGTTTTAGTTGGACTTGAGTCAGTTCAAGATAGAAAATTAGGGATACAGAGGTAGATACAGAGACAAATACAAAGACAAAAATCTACCTGTTCCCAAATGCTGACAAAATGAAGTGGTCTGTCCAAAAGATTCACAAAATAGTCGATCAAGAAGTAATGGCAAAGATAGGCACAATAGGACAACCTCCCAAATGGCTGCCACAGAGGGTGGTCCATAAATGTAGCAATCGGACCACCCCATTCGTAATGATTTGCTACAACCACCCAACAGATAAACATAGCCCATCCTATTCTACTGAAGGAGTAGTAGGAAGACCTCGTGAACTTGCTGAAAAATAATTTGTGTGTTTCCATTAGAACGCAGTTACCTCCAATTAATATTGAACGCCAAGTATTCGTAGGGCCCGTAGACACAGGCCAAGGCAATGCCGACAAAGAAAATCCACCCAAGAATAATGAGTATCTAAATGTTATTTTTGCTTAGGTAGCGGTAAAATTGTACCGGTGACACGCGGACTTTAGGTTTTCTAACATTAGCAAGAAGGTAGCCAGTCCAAATTCCAATGAGGTAGGGAGTGATTCGGATCCATGGCTTGGCATACAATTTGTTGAAGAATTCCATGATTTGGGTGGGATCTTCCCTTCAATATCATAATTTGAATTTGAGATTGACATTTCGAACTGTCTAATTTTACTGATGACAATTCCGACGCAATTTTTTTTTCGAGAAAACTCACGGTCTCAGGAGAGATGCTGGCAGGTTGAAGTGATACGTCTCGTAGAACGTCAGCCCAACACTAACTGCACACATCGTCACGAGGGAAATTACTCCCAAGGCGTGTGAAATATAAAGAGCAACTAGAAAAATAGGAGCTATGATGTAGATCTGCGTGTCCACTGAGAGGTACCAAGTGATTCCATAACACTAAACATAAGTCACTTTGAAAAGGCCAGCCTGAAACGTACCATGTGTTCCATTTGGAAATTATTGATATATAGCATGTTTCTCCACCAGTAGTCCCGACAAACTTGAACGGTAGCAGCAGATTGCAGCTCCAAGGCTACAACTCCCACCAAAAGGGGTACCACGGCTATGTAGAAGCAGATAAAAAGCATGTAAGGTGGAGTAAGCCTAAATTTGACGTTAGACTGCGCTTGAGAAAATTGTTAGGTATTTAAAAGTTTAAAATCACTAAGTTCTTTAAATATTTAGACGATAATAAACCTGAGGTATCTGTGAACATAGAACATAATCCAAGTCATGGGCTGCTTTACGATTCTTCTGTTCTTAAGAGCCATCTGTAAAAATCTTTCACATTTACAAACTTTGACAATGGTTTTACCTTGAAAAACATGTAAGAAACTACAATTCCTGACAAGGTAAAGAAAGTATCGACAGAAAAGAACGCACTGGCAATGGTGTCACTGAGGATTGGCTTTGTTAAAGTAGGAAGAGGTGACAGGGAGTCTAAAAATCGATAGTATGAACAAAAAAGGTGAGTTACCGTTCGAGACCCAGAGGCAGGCAACATGGCCACAGACCACCCAAAACATGGAGAAGAAGCGCATGCAGTCGAGGGACTTGATGTGGTCAGCTCTTTGAGGTTTGGTGTCAAGAATAGTAGAACCATTGGTGTAGATGGAAAAGGCGAAGAGAATTCGAAGGCCTTAAGAATAAATTCATCATTTATAAAGTAACATTTTACTCAAAATCTATCTCTGTCTCCTTGTCGCTCTGTTTTTCTTATTCTATTAAAAACTCACCAGGATGCCTGATATCCTTAGAGTTCTTTCCATAAACCGATTCTAACCAAAAGTCCAAAAACGATGCCACCACTAGAATTAAGATCAAAGCTGCCATGAAACCACTAAATTTTACATTTTATCACCAGTTTCATTTGTCTGAACTCACAAAAACACCCATGTAAAAGCATTTGTTTCTCCATATTCCGGAATACATTTTGTATTACAGACTTGCACTTTTGGCAATTCGATGGAACCCAGAATGTTCGTGATCTCCTGAAAATACCTTCGTAGTAATCTATTGTTTTCAGATGAAGTCACAGTTTGATAAGGGGTAAAAGTGCGGGGGCTGCACAATTAATCACTGATAAAAGACGAAAGTGGACTTTACCTCTTCCGAGCAGCTTCTAGGCATGCAAACAGCAGTTTTCAGGGATTCTTTGGGGGTTGGGTTACATTCCTGAACAATCAAAAATAAAAAAGTGTGAGTTAAGGTACGTACATCTCCTAGTTGGGAGTATGCGTAGCAATATTGAGTCCGGTAGATGTAATGATCATTAACTTCTTGACACTCTCGTGGGGAACCTCCCATCGTAAAAGTGGCATCAAGAAGGGCTGGAGGAGGTCGCCCAAATGCGTCCAACTCTAAAATATTCAAGTGCACATGCTAAGGTTGAAGCTAACGTTTAAGGGCGTAGAGCCTCTTTTCCATGTCCTTTAAGGTGCCATTAGAACAAGACTTCATTCGGAGGCACTCGATGCCATCTTTTGAAATGGCGAGTAGGTCTGCCATCCAGGCATCAAGATCCGCTTGGCAAGGGGAAGATACCGACACATTTGAGAGCTGGAGGATTTGCAACCAGGACTGAAAAAGAGAATTTGAAAAAAAATGATGATGATTCGCTGTCTGAATGACATTTTGTTTGATATCAGTATGGCGATCTAAATTTGTTAGATTAACCCTCCTTTGTGACAATGCTTTATTATCAATTCAAACCAAAAGTGACCACCTACGATATGAAACATTGAAGTTAATAGAAATAAAAAATGAAACAGCACAAAAGAATGGTGCGGAAGACAATTAAAAAATTCCGGCGGGACCAAGACAACTTAGTCATTTGAGAGAAATCCCGTTTTCCAGGTTTATTTGTCGGAAAAGCACTATAGCTCTTTGTTTTGTAGGTACATTGTAAAAACTTTAAGTTCTCTAGGTCTTGGAATTTCGAATGGCCCGTGTTGAACTATATATTGCCTGCCTGGCTCTTGATAATTTTTAAAATGAGAACTTTCGATTCTTGACAGATAGGGACCAAAACACGGAATTGAACTTATTGGCCACTACTATCAGTTCAGCACCACTAGTTCATTGGGATGTAAAGATAATTAAACTATTCGTAAATCTTACTAAAACCATTTTGTGTATTTTTGGCTTATCCTTCTACTTTGGCTTGCACTTTTACGCTATTGCGCACCTTTTTGAGGATGTTAAAAAAATATGGCCACGCATATTATTAACAAATTTTTTATTACTTGTGCTGAATTTCACGTGATGTTTTGTCAACTAAAGTAAATCTCGTCATTTCGAAGATAAGCTCATGACTCTAAGATAACGAAACTAGTGAAACAAAAGATCGTTCTTTCACAGACGAAAATTGCGTTGCTATGTTCAGTATAACCATCGTGTGCATTAAAGATTAACGATATTTTCACTTTTTTATAACAATGTTTCTTGACAAATTTTCAGTGATTTTCTTTAACAAAACAAAAAAACTACTTTTTTTTTATCTTTAAAACTTATAAATGTGCTACTTATAAATGTAAAATCAGCAAATTTTCCCACAGGCCAACTTTGATACTGTGAAAGCCTTATGTGACTCTTTTTTCGACAAAGTAGGCATTTTGCATAGATTAATTTAATTTTTTTTGTCTAGCTGATAATATTTTTAAAAAAAACGCTTTAGATCTTTGTAGTGGGTCTTCGCTGACCACCTATGATCACTGATAATAAATGTTATGTTAATGTTATGTTATGTAGTGGGTAGAGTACACTTGGTGGAAACATTGTTTTCATAACAAGGTGTGAAACTACAATAGCTATTGTATAGCGTAAACATGCTGAGAGACACGATGACAATTGTGGATTATGTATTTTTGTTACAAGGACAGCCTTAGAAAAATTGGAAAGTTTGACTTAAGAAAGAGATAGGGGGTGAGAGAGAAAGAGAGAGAGAAATAGAAAAAGATAATCAAAAAATTGGCTCGTAGTTTATTATTATTGAAAGTTTCTAGTTCCGCAAAGATGTTTGGCGACAAGTGTGCCAAAATCAATAACAAAAGGTAGCATTTAACGGCAAGAGAAAATAAATGGCAGTATTTGTAATACTCGCGCGAATCGAAAAAATGACAGTTTTGTAGAGCCTGTGGCCACATTATGAATCGCTGAAACTTTAGGGTAATGTCAATTTTCGGATCTGGTGGCAGTATGTGATAAATATAAATAGGGCAAATTTTCAATGTGTTCAAAATCGCACAACTATATTTTTGCAAAAATCTTTGTTACCTCATTTGGAAGTAATTCATTGGCGGATACCGCTAGTGGTAGAAGGAATAACAGACGAAGCATGTCTGGCTGTATTCTGCCCCGATTTCCTATTTAAATAGCTACCAACTGATAACGTTTTTATACCAGACGCCTTCAGTTTCCGGTTGAAGTCACAGCTCATTAAGACTAATCCATTGAAACTATCCTAGGTTATCCCAATTTTTCCATTTTCTCGCAAAACACACATTGTATCACCGTAAAGTAGCGGTAATTAAACATAAACAGTCACAATTAATGCCCTTTGGCTATGTTTTGTGATGAGCATGTCAGTTTGTGATTTCTGAATGTCGTGAGATAAGCTGTGGGGGTGACGAGACTTTGGTGCTGCTCATCACAATCCCCCGGTGTTTCCCAGACAGATTTTGATTCTTCTAGTTTTAAAAGGAGCAGAAGATCAAAGTGTGAATGTACTTACTGGAAAAATGAAAGAAGTTCACAGATTTCCTCACACACTCACTTTTTGACTCACCCGCCAATTCACTTATTCACTCACTCTCTCGTTCTGCCTCACTTTTGCATGCTCGATATGAGCGTCATAACCAGCATGTTACCAGTAAATGATCAAAGTCCTTCCATACTGAACAGAGTATTTTTGTTTGCAACATTAGCCTCTGCTGTCTAGACTGCTCGCTACGCTTTTAAAACAGCACGAGTACAAATTGAGATCGACAACAGTTGAAACGATTTTGTAGTCCTCAAAGGGAACTTTTTTTGAAGGCGAAAACAGTTATTCAATTCCAAAGTGTATTCAGTATTCAAAGCAAACAATCATATTGTGCTTTGTGGTGAGCGCACTATGCACCCTTCGTTTGCAATGCAAGTCGATAGTAGCTAGTAAAAAATACAAAAAAGAACACCTATCAACAGCGAACTTGTTGCAAAATCAGTTCATCTTAAAGGCCCCGTCAGGGGCCTTTTCTGATTGGAAATGGAATCTATGCTAATCGAGCCATTTCAATTGAAATCATTTTTCCCAACACCGCTCCAGCCAACGGCCGTGCGCAAAATGCTTGCCAAGTCTTCATTAGCATACGATTTGGAAAAGGCCCCTTACGAGCCCTTTAATACACAAACTTTTCAGAAAAAAAAACAGCTGTCGCCAAATGTTCATAATGCCGGTGCCTTATATGATTAATTCTGTTGATCATTAATTAGAAAATAATCATAATATAATGGAGCATCAACAGAGAGAACTGGCACAAACTGACTTGACGCCCATTTGGCGACAGCTATAGGCCAAAATAAATTTTAGCTCTATAATTTTTTTTTGATTTGCTGAAAAAAATGTTTATAACAAAGTTTTTTTCAAGCTGAACATTTTTTTTTAATATTGGGCTAGAATAACATCGCGCCGAGTCCTGGCTGTACATGATGTGCAGTGAAACTTCTTAAATTTAGTGAGGTATAATTTTAAGTTAGTGTTGTTTTTATAATCCTTTGCTTACATAATTAATCGAAATTATGTTTGTAGGTAAATTTATCGCATGATGAGCGAAAACTTTGACATTAACATATCAATAAATTTTGAAATCTGGAATTTTTCGGGCCAGACCGAGAATTTTTGCGACGGGCACTGCCGGGCCTTGAAGCCTTGAAGAATATTACCAATGTTGAATTTACGATTAGGTTTTAGTTAAAGCAACATGCATGAACAAGCGGTCCCGTTTTGTGCCACCCCCCCCCCCCCCCCCCCCAATACACATTTATTAAGTGAGTCACGGGCCGGGCCGATTTTTTTTCGGATTGGGCTTGCCCGTAGCTAACCGTTATGCGTATCCCCCAAAGTAAGAAATTCCTATTAGGTTAAACTGGAAAATTTTGTTAAACTGGAACAAGTTGTACTAGTGGAAGGGAAAGGTTTCCACAAAGTCTTCATCGCAGTGTTGTACGTCATTTACCGTCGGTTGATTTTCTGCATTTTGATCGTCCCGCAGGGGGAACAGCTGCTGTGGCATGGGAGGGAAGCGGTCAGTGGCGCGACGATGCGGCGGACGGTCATCCGTTGCGGCTCTAAACAGGTACATTAGCCGCCTTTTCAGGAAACACTGTAGCGGGTCAGCCAGCCCTTCGAGTTTTCTCTCCGCCAGGACTATACATGAAACGGCTAATTGTGGGGCCCGCTTTGCGCGACCCCCACAATACAAATGAGACGCGTTGCGCGAGTTCCCCAAAAAAGAAATTAGGCTCGGCGCGACCGCCTCAACCGAAAATCCCGGTCGATGTTTGTCCATGGCTATTTCAACGGTAGGTGACCTCGGTGTATGATAGTTTTTCAAAATTTTTAAGCACCTATAACTTATTTGGTAGATAATGCAATTTACCGACACAATTGCTATTCTCTACCAAAAAACGAAATTCTAAGACAGTATATACAGAACCTCTTCTCGAATATTACAGAGACGACGTCTTAATGTTTGAATTCAATCTACGGACTCTTCGGTTTTAAATTTCCATAGTGAAAACAACTTTTCACTTAAAAAAAAGTTTCGTATACCTCGAAATACGTAAAAACGAACTCGTGATGCGTTCGCAGTGCTAATCATCTTTGTGAATCAGTGAAGGATGAGTAACTCTCAATAAAACGCGGTCAAATGAAAATCTTCGCATCTACTTCTGACATTATTGGCTTCATCCACGACTAAAAGTTCCTCTAAAATCTATGAATATCTCCTGTCTTCGTGATCCTTCAATTACGGCTGTTTATCAATGGTCCCTTCATGTGACGGTAGTCATTAGTCTACCTGTTAATTTTTTCGGATTCTTTTGTGTTATATGCAAATCTTCTGCTCATATGCAGAGGTATAAATGGTACCTTCTTCACCACATGATATGGTATGTGTAACCATGGGATAATCCATAATATTGATTTTTTGAGGACGACTCTGTTGGATTTACATTATAGTACTCTAATTGTTCCTGATTTTCTTTTTCCATTGGCAGCGGCTGATATAATGGGTTGGCTGAATGTGATCAAAGTTTCAATAAGACTGCAAGCATTGTTTGGAGTCGCGACAGCTGGAGGTGGGGGTTCCTCTCTCTCTCTCTCTCTCTCTCTCTCTCTCTCTCTCTCTCTCTCTCTCTCTCTCTTTCTGTCTCTTTCTACTCTCTTACTCTCTCTCTCTCTCTCTCTCTCTCTCTCTCGCTCACTTTCTCTATCTCTCTCACTCTCTGTCTCTCTGTCTCTATCTACTCTCTTACTCTCTCTCTCTCTCTCTCTCTCTGTCTCTTACTACTCACTTTCTCTATCTCTCTCACTCTCTGTCTCTCTGTCTCTTTCTACTCTCTTACTCTCTCTCTCTCTCTCTCTCTCTCTCTCTCTCTCTCGCTCACTTTCTCTATCTCTCTCACTCTCTGTCTCTCTGTCTCTATCTACTCTCACTATCGCTTTCTTTTTCTGTTCAACGTCTCTCCGCGTCACTTGACGTCTGAATGTCTCTGTCTCATTTCACGTCTTTTCTTTCCTTTGTCAAAGGAAAAATACATAATGGACATCGATGAAGCAACATAAAATGCAGATATTTTGAAAACGTCACTTTCTCTTTTTCAGCAAATTTTTAAAAAAATTGATCTTACCTGGAGAAAAAACTATTTTCATAAACTACAAAATTGTTTGCATTCTCTTTGGACCGATTTAAACTGGGGTTTCTGCGAAAACTCTCCAAAATGGTTTCCCTACTTTTGCATATGCCTTTGAATTTAAACTATACAAAATTCACTCTAGATTTCCGTTCTTTTGTAAGGGCATTTTGTTTTTTACAATTTTGTACAGGCTTTAGATGCACGCTTTCCAGCTCAAATAGGAACTTTTGTGCATGGTGGTACCGTGCAACAAGATTTTACAGCGCAGCGCATCCCATTTGAAGAGACGATTGAAATTCCATTTTCCTTTAAGACCCAACGTAAAAAAATATAAAGTTAAAAACGAATTATGTGTATTTTCAGGTCTAATTGCAACTTTATTACATCTTTTTGTCTATCGACATCAAGCAATCCTTCCCGAGTATCACAAACGTCATATATCCGATAAAATACGGAAAATATGTATGTCTGTGATTTATTTATACTTTTTTGGCAGTGCCGTGCCAATATTTTTTCTAATTCCTGGAGATCAGTTGGCCGCAAAACAGTTCATGAATCAGGTTGGGGGTTTTTTTTTTAAAATTTTAAACGATAACTTCGAAAATAGAATTTGAAATGCGTCCCTCTTGAACTGTTTCACGAAACTACGCTGGTTATCGATGCTGAACACTTTGACCTACTTTATATTTACTTTTTTATTTTGGTTTTAATCGGAGGAGGATTAGGATGTGCGTTGGTGGTGGATTCATATTTATATCTGAATAGCTCTATATCTCATTTATCGAAGCATGTGAAGGAACTTCACCGGTCAGCTCTGCAAATATTGCTCATTCAGGTAGAATTACTATTTCAATGGAAACAAAGGAAGGGACAACCCACTGAAACTGAGAATATCATAGAACGTAAAAAGTTTTCGTGAAGGGAATGTTTTTGAAATTTAATAAGTATGATTTTTAAAAAAATTATAATATGCCAAATATTTATAACTTGTATTTTGCAAATGTTCCAATGCATAAAAGGCAAAATTTTTCATCTACAAAATGCACTACAATCTTTTTTTGAAATCTATTGTATGCATTTTTAACAATTTTTCTTTTCAACAGAAAATTATAATATTTTTTAGAAAAGAAATTAATGGGAAAAATTAACATTTTCTGAAGAGAAAAACGTAAATTAAATTAATTAGAATGTTTTCCTTATGAAAATTAGCATACCTTATTAGCAAAATTTTCAATTCTGAATTAATGAAATTAGGACTAATTAGCAAACATTATGTTCTAATTACGAAAAATAAAAAGTAGCAAAAAGTAGCACCTAATAAATTGGAAAAAATAGCTTACTATAATTAGGATAGTAGCAAATGAGCATATTCTAATGAGACAAATTAGCTTTTTTTAATTTTGAAAATTAACATATTCTGATTTGGAATATTTGAATATTCTAATTTGGAATATCACCAAATTCTAATTTTAAAATTCTGAATATTCTTATTTGGAAAATTAGATTCTAATTTGGAAAATTAGCAGATTCTGATTTGGAAAATTAGCATTTTCTAATTTGGGAAATTTGCATATTCTAATTTGTAAACTTTGAATATTCTAATTGGGAAAATTAGCATATTCTAATTTGGAACATTTGAATAATCTAATTCAGAAAATTAGCATTTTCTAATTAAGAAAATTAGCATATTCTAAGTTAGAAAATTAGCATATTCTAATTTGTAAAATAAGCATTTTCTAATTTGGAACATTTGAATATTCTAATTCGGAAAATTAGCATTTTCTAATTAAGAAAATTAGCATATTCTAATTTTAAATTTTTGAATATTCTAATTTGGAAAATTAGATTCTAATTTGTAAAATTAGCAGATTCTGATTTGGAAAATTAGCATTTTCTGATTTGGAAAATTAGCATTTTCTAATTTGGGAAATTTGCATATTCTAATTTGTAAAATTTGAATATTCGAATTCGGAAAATTAGCATATTTTAATTTAGAAAATTAGCATAGTCCAATTTGGAAAATTAGCATATTCTAATTTGCAAAATTAGAATATTCTAATTTTGAAAGATTCAATATTCTAATTTGGAAAATTAACATATTCTAATTTGTAAAATTAGCATATTCTAATTGGGAAAATATATGAATTCTAATTTGGAAAGTTAGCCTATTCAAATTAAGCAATTTAGCATATTCTCATTGTGAAAAAAGCATATTCTATTTAGAAAAAAAACACATTCTAATTACAAAAATTAGCATAATCTAATCAGCAAAATTCACATATTCAAATTACGAAAATTTGTTTTGCTTTTTTCACATAGAAAAAATTGCGCTTTCTGAATGGAAAAAAACAATTTGCATAAAATCAAATCTAACAGTTTCCTTTTCAAGGTCTTAGTCCCATTCTTCGTTCTTGCCTTACCTATTCTAGTTCTCCTTTCTGGAAACTTCTTTCTTTTCACAAACCAATGTAAGTTTTAACAAAACTTACCTTTAAATTCGTTTTCAGTAATGACTTGCATCGTAATGCAAATTTTCGCTTTTCATGGAACCATTAGCACAGCGGTCATGATTTTTCTGAATCCATCGTATCGAAAGTTTGTTCTCCGAAAGTGCATTCCATCTTCGAAAACAAGTAAGAATTCATTTTTTGCTATATTTTCGGAAATTTGGTTTTTGTATTTTTCTTAATAATTGTTTTCAGTGCAAATCAGTCCCGCAACCAATGTAAATAGCAGATTTCGATCGGAATTGAAGCGATTGTAGAAAACAGCGTGTACTTTTTGTTTTCTGCCATGTTATTGTGTGATTTTGTGTGATCAGGCTTACAAAGTCAATAAACATTGGTATTAACGGTGAATTTTGTGTTTTGGAGAGAGACCATAATGCTACTGCTTCTCTTACTTGTGAGTGTCTAAAATAACAGTTTTTCTAAATAAATAAAATAAATAAATAAATAAAATAGGTTGCATCAGTTTTTGCAAGATCAGCTCCGAGAGGATGGGACGCCTTGAACCAGGTAAATTCTCCTGTGGGCTGCATCCTGAAATGAGCAGCAATGCAATTCATTCATTGCTGGAAAACAGGTGACTTTTTCTCTCAAGCTAGTTAAAGTTGAAAAGAAAAACTTTTAATCAGAGCATTTTTCAATATAAACATGGATTCCCTTTTTAAAGTTTTAGTTTTGAATACAAGACGAAAAAAGTAGGCAAGAAACTGAAAATTTGATAAAACATTTATAAACTGACCTGGGAACTTTCGAATTGAGGTTATCAAAAAAAAAATCATTTTTAAAAACCCTGTTTCACGCAAATTTAACGTTCAAACCATACAGAACGATGGGCTTATTTGACGTAAAATGTTATGTTTCTGATAGAAACGTCAGACATTTTCCTAAAGGGAGTGACAAAAACTTGGAAAAAAATGGGTTTAAAAGGTTTTTTTCATTGAGAATTTCCCAGTGAATAAAATCATCATATAGTAACATTATTAGCAATGTTCTGGAAATTAAATTTGGTTCGTTTTGAATTATATGATTTCCTAATTTCAGCAATTTTGAAACTTTGTTGTAGAAAATTTTGGGCTACAGTGCCTATAAGTTGTCCACTATGCTAAATTGTCTTGCCCTTCCTCCTTTCCAGAGCTATCTCATTTAATTAGAATAAAAATCTATTAATAAGCCTGCTTCGTAAATGCCGTATGTAGACGGAGACCAGTTTTTCACGACTTTGAGGCGTATTTTCTCGAAAACGGTAAATTTTCGGCCCATAGTCATATATACTTTCATGATCAGCGATATTTTCTCTCTTAATTGAACCAATGTTGTAAAAACCGCCTGACTGTCCCTTTAACCGGACAATTGTTTTTTTTAGCGTGGACATCGCAGATTGCCTACCTTCTGGCAAGCCTCCCCGGAGACACGACTGCTGTGTGTACAGACAAAATCACGACATTTACCGATGTACGGAGAAACGATAACACCAATAAACAGTTTTTTTACATCAACGCGGCGTCGTTTTGTGGTATGGTGGTTGAACTTTTCGAAGCCGATATCCAAGCAGTAGCTTTTGCTGGCTCTTCCGATTTATGTAAGCAGATCCAGTCTCCTAGCTTGCAAAAAACTTTAAAGTAAGTGGGAGTTAAGAAAATCAAAGCACAGGCTCCCAATGATCCATACGTGGAAACAGCCGCTATTGTAAAAACACCAACTTCTGAAAATAGATTAAAAAGAGAGAGAGACCTAGAGGGAAAGAGAGAAACCTAGAGGGCGAGAGGAGAGACTGAGACTGAGACTGAGACTGAGACTGAGACTGAGACTGAGACTGAGACTGAGACTGAGACTGAGACTCAGACTCAGACTCAGACTCAGACTGAGACTGAGACTGAGACTGAGACTGAGACTGAGACTGAGACTGAGACTGAGACTGAGACTGAGACTGAGACTGAGACTGAGACTGAGACTGAGACTGAGACTGAGACTGAGACTGAGACTGAGACTGAGACTGAGACTGAGACTGAGACTGAGACTGAGACTGAGACTGAGACTGAGACTGAGACTGAGACTGAGACTGAGACTGAGACTGAGACTGAGACTGAGACTGAGATTGAGACTGAGATTGAGACTGAGATTGAGATTGAGACTGAGACTGAGACTGAGACTGAGATTGAGACTGAGATTGAGATTGAGACTGAGACTGAGACTGAGACTGAGACTGAGATTGAGACTGAGATTGAGACTGAGATTGAGACTGAGATTGAGACTGAGATTGAGACTGACATTGAGATTGAGACTGAGATTGAGACTGAGATTGAGACTGAGATTGAGATTGAGACTGAGATTGAGACTGAGATTGAGACTGAGATTGAGACTGAGATTGAGACTGAGACTGAGACTGAGACTGAGACTGAGATTGAGACTGAGATTGAGATTGAGACTGAGACTGAGACTGAGACTGAGATTGAGACTGAGATTGAGACTGAGATTGAGACTGAGATTGAGACTGAGATTGAGACTGACATTGAGATTGAGACTGAGATTGAGACTGAGATTGAGACTGAGATTGAGATTGAGACTGAGATTGAGACTGAGATTGAGACTGAGATTGAGACTGAGATTGAGACTGAGATTGAGACTGACCTGTAAGCCGAAAGGTTTCAAAATAGCAAATCAATAGCAAAAGAATAATTGGAAGGAAAATTATCAAAAGTGGAAAATTATCAAAAGTTTGCCAGTTCAGCTGCGTCAACATTGATTTCTGAAGTCTCGCCGTTCGCCTGGAATAGTTTCATTTGTAAAATTTAAAGCTGAAAACTTACACTGACGACAAAGTACGGTCAATGAGCATTCTCGTTCGAAACGAAAGAACAATCCCCGTGGTTGTTACAATAAAAGTAAGAATAGTTACTGGAATAAAGAATACTTTGATCATAAGATCGCGTGAGAACATATAGAAAAAGGGAATCGCCAGTACTTGATCTGTGACGCATGAGTAACTCTAAATAGGTAATTTATGATAAAGATGGATGGAGCGTACATTTTTATATACGTTTCCAAGGTGTTCTTGGTCCTCTGTTATGAGAGAAACTGATACTCCTGGAATTAAACAGACGAAATATAACAAAAAGAGAAGAACCTTATGACAACACTTGAACCCTGTATTACCCATTGCAGAATTATAACGATAGAGAAAAAGTTGAATAATTGCACACCCTGTCCAACCTATTCCGACGAAAGCCACCGACAACTGAAAAATTGAGCACCGAGTGAGGTGAGGTGAGGTGAGGTGAGGTGAGGTGAGGTGAGGTGAGGTGAGGTGAGGTGAGGTGAGGTGAGGTGAGGTGAGGTGAGGTGAGGTGAGGTGAGGTGAGGTGAGGTGAGGTGAGGTGAGGTGAGGTGAGGTGAGGTGAGGTGAGGTGAGGTGAGGTGAGGTGAGGTGAGGTGAGGTGAAGTGAGGTGAGGTGAGGTGAGGTGAGGTGAGGTGAGGTGAGGTGAGGTGAGGTGAGGTGAGGTGAGGGGAGGTGCAATTGATTTGTGAATGGTTTTCTCTTACCCAATAATAGACAGGTATATTTACGTAGTCAAAAATAAATCCCTTTGGAAATCCTATTGGCAATGGAAGTAGAAAAACGGGCCGAGTCAAAATTGCTATAATTATATCAATAGAAGCAGCTAGTACTTGATGAAACAACAAATGCCACCTGTATATTTTCATCTAAACAAACCATTATAAATTTATAAACAACCGAAACTTTACGTGATGACTTGATTTAAAAACGATACAAAATATACAAAACATGTTGATAATCGGAGTCAATACAGAAACTACATCGAGGCACACTGAATAAGACCCAAAGTAGGTTTCAAA
Source organism: Oscheius myriophilus (assembly GCA_964057215.1). Lineage (NCBI taxonomy): Eukaryota > Metazoa > Nematoda > Chromadorea > Rhabditida > Rhabditidae > Oscheius > Oscheius myriophilus. Next base: position 35,861,104 of record OZ059905.1, read on the forward strand.
CGGCGGACAGTATCTCATACTTTTGAGTTGTCAACGTTTTGGCCTACGCCTAGAAGTTTGCTTTGTTTGGGTTGAATATCAATTACTGAAGCGTTATTATCAAAACGTGAAAACAGAACGCTCATACGTCTGCAATGAAATGTTTTTGAAAACAAACGAAGGAAGTGGGAGTAAATGGATGACAAACAGAAATTATCATGGCAACCGCAAGGTAATTATTGTCTGGAGAATTGCGGCAAGCTGTTCTTTGCCAAAAAGGTGAAACGGTTCAATGCTAAAAAATTTAATATTAAATATAATACAATTCATTTCCAATCTTAAATGACCACTGACGTCCCCTTTAACACCTGATCTTTTACGAAAAAGCGCTATTAAACCTTTTTTGAAGATTACCCCAGTTCTTGCCTCCGATTTGTCTGAAAAGCAGTGTATGTTGTGTTTTCTTTTTGTTGTTCCCTTTTTGTTGAGGAGGGCTTCCGAATAGATTAAAGGGACCGTCAGCGGCCTTTACTGATTTGAAATGAACCGTATGCCAATTGTGTCATTTCCATTGAAATAATTTTCCCGAACACCGCTCCCGCCAACGGTTGTGCGCAAAATGCATGCAAGTCCTCATTAGAATGCGATTATGAAAAGGCCCCTGAGAAAATTCAACATTAAAATGAATTGTAAACATGATGTGTAAACGTTGTTTCCCACGCTTGGAAAAAATCTATTTTGGCTATTCTTTTGACTTAATCTGTTTCTTTGTCAAAAAATTGTATTGGTGCAGAAAGCCTGTGATAGTCTTTTTCATTTGTCCTCACGCCAATTCTTCTTCCCCCTACTTTCTTTATTTAATACAGTTCACAACCCTATTTGTTCTGTCGCGTGCTAGTATAGAGTTCAGAGTTCCCAGAGTGACAAAAAGGAAGAGAAAGAGAGAAACAAGGACAGAGAGACAGAGAGACAAAGAGACAGAGAGACAGAAAGACAAAGAGACAGAGCGACAGAGAGATAGAGAGATAGAGAGATAGAGAGACATAGAGACAGAGAGACAGAGAGACAGAGAGACAGAGAGACAGAGAGACAGAGAGACAGAGACACATAGAGACAGAGAGACAGAGAGACAGAGAGACAGAAAGACAGAGAGACAGAGAGACACAGAGACAGAAAGACAGAGAGACAGAAAGACAGATAGACAGAGAGACAGAGAGACAGAGAGATTTCACCATCCGTTGTCTTCGGAAGAGTGAAAGTGAAAACCGTAAGGTTTTTATTATTACTAAACAGATCTCTAACAGACACCGCTGCGAGATGATAATCTGAACTTAATAGTAGTAATAGTAGTACTCTTGAGTAGGTGGTGCAGTGGTAGGGGCAGCGGGAGAACCTCCCTTGCACAATCCAGTAGAAGTGTCACAGCTTCCGCCTCCAGGGCACTGAGAGCAGGTAGCTCCAGTTTGGTAAATGGGAGCTCCTCTCATGTTACCACTGAAAATTGTAATTTTTGAAAAATTCATGTTTAAACTTACGGAGCTGCGTATTGACAGACAACGTTAATTTGGTAAGGGAAGTCGGACTTAGTTGAAGGGCACTTGGCGACTCCACAGCCTAGACGGTATGAAGAGGCCCAGGACATCTGAATGTTAATTAGCTTTAATGTAATTGTCACAAAAGGTAATTAGCCTATAAGGATAAGTTACCTGAGTAGCATGACCGATTCCGAACTGTCCATCGAAGGTGACACTGTTCCATCCGTAGGTCTGGAATTCCTTGGCCCAGGAGGCGGTCGCTTTGGTTCCACTGCCGGTGATGGGAATCTAAAAACACATTTTAGACACAGAGTTTCCGTTTTTGGGAGAATTTCGGTTTCTACACAAAATTGATGGCAATTGTATTCTCAAAGATGATATCGAACTTGCGACCACGTCGTGTTCTACAACATTTGAATGTGAAGAATATGGTAATAACAGCAAGAGTTGTGATTTCCCGAGTTCACTGATCACAGCTCAACCAAAAAAATTGTGAAGTTAAAAGACTAAGGCCTTTTTCATAAATTGATTTTAAAGAGAATCAGGGGCATTTTGCAAGATTCATTTATTTGATTAACCATATTTTTTTAAATATAAAATCAGGGTTCAATTTCTGATGTGCTTATCCAAAAGGATTTCTACGATAAATATGTGAAATTTGTTGTCTCAACAGTTTTGAGCCAACAGGACATTCTCAGGGCCGGCGTCATGGTATTTCTAGAAAAGTGTGCGCACATCGGCAAGCTGGCAAAATACGAAACATTTTCTTTGCAAAATTCAAACATAGCAACAATAGGGTTTGCTCAAATGGACGTTCTATGACGCAAATAAAAATTTCGGAAACCTCCAGGGCTTTTTTAAGTGCCGGGTTACAGGTCACCCCTGATTTAGTATAGTATAAATTTTTTTTAAAAAAAAATGGTTTTGTAGACAATTTCATTTCCAGAAACAATTCTAGTTAGCGAAACCACGTGTTCAGCTTCGTAAAAGGTTACGGTATAAAGACATGAAATAAATGTTTCAAAAGTTTAATTTTTGGTGTTTTTGCCATTTTTCAAAATCCCCACCATGGGAGACAGATCAAATCAAATTTACGTTTTTTGAACTAACCATCTAACTCTTTTTTTTCTTTTGACACCTCTACAAAATAGCATTCCCATTGTTGTCAAAAACGAGTGGGAGTATTGTGACCCGCACCAGTGGCCGCAATTTGCAAATTGGACACCCGATGCATAAAAGGCGTTCCACCGCTTTTACAATATTACGAAGACTCGACTTAAATCATTGTTCTCACCGTTTTATGCTAATCTGGTATTTGAGAAGCGAAATTAGATGGGATACACTAACCGTTTGTGTAGACCAAGACCAGTACAAATTTTCTCCAAGTCCCGGAGCATTTGAGTGGTCATCGGGGCAAGAGTTGGCGTACTGCTGGGCAGAAGCTTCAATAGAGCAATCGCCAGATCTAGATCTCTTTTTAAAAAATTTCTAGAAATTTTCTACCATAGCCATCATATTAGCAGCCGCTGGCTTTGTAACTCCCTTAGCGGTGTAGGTTCCTTTAGCGATTTGAGAACGGAGAGTGTTGTGACCATTGAGAAAGTTATTCCTCTCATTATCGTCCAGGGATCCGGAACACATCGCAGCTTGAATCTTACGGTAAGAAATATTAAGTAATGCTACCGTAGGCAGAGCCAGCTAGAAGAGGCAGAACGAAGAAGATCATTGTGAGTGGGATAGCAAGGAGAGGTGAGGCAGCGTATTTATAGAAGTACTCAACGCGAAAATAGTATGATAGTCAGTTTATGTGCTAATTTTATGTTTTTTTGGATTGGCATAAAAGCGTGGGGTAAACAACGAGCAGTGTCCGGACCAGGAAATCATTTTCTGGATTCGTGAAAAGATAACTTTCAATAATAAGCTGTGCTGACGTGCTTTACATGAACGGCACCATCGGGGACTTTTCTGTGTAAGAAAAAAAACACAAACGAATGTTGCGTTTTTTCATGCTTATGGGCACTTTATGATATTACTAAACTATCTGTTTTAAGGGGATCCTTATCGTAGGTAATTGAACTTTCACTTTTCAATGGAAATGCAAAGAAGAAGTAGCCTGATTCCTTTTAAAAAAATTAATCATTAATCTCATAGGTTTTCATGTTTTTTTTTATTTCTAGTTTTACTAGATTACATCTTTAAAATTTTTTAAAAGACTTTGACAGAAGGTAATTTATTGTTATTTCCATTTTTTAAGACGTTTTATATTGCTAATGGTAGTTTAAACTTTATAAAAACCATTACTTCGCCTTAGAATTTCCAATTTCTGATGCTCGCCAGTTTCTCTTAGGCTAGGTTTTCATGTTTTTTTTTTTGATTTCTAGTTTTACTAGATTACATCTTTAAAAGTTTTTGAAAGACTTTGACAGAAGGTAATTTATTGTTATTTCCATTTTTTAAGACGTTCTATATTGCTAATGGAGATTTTTTAAATAGTTCTTCTAACAGCAATAAAACAATATTGCCATGAACGATAAAAAGATTTTATATTTGGTAGTTTAAACTTTATAAAAACCATTACTTTGTCGTATAATTTCCAATTTTTTAAGCTGATTCTCGCCAATTTCTCTTAGGCTAAATTCGTTGCCAAAGTTGTAAAAAAATGTACTGCCTTTGGGCAGTTTTTATTTAAAAACTTTCATAGTTTCTTAGTTTAATATCAATGTTTGTCAACGACGTATCAGTTTGTTTTGTTTTTCCTCACTCACACAGAAAACAAACAACCTGTTTCCCATCCATTTCGAAACCACCACAATAATAATTGAACCAGATTAACCCACGGATGTCTGTCACGAAAACTATAAATCCGTCATCTGAAGATGAACATTAAAAAGTTTCGAATTCAATAATTGCCTTTTCTCTATATTTGAAAATTTCAGATGAAATTCTTTATTTTATTCTTCGCTTTTTTGGTGGGAATGGTGGTCTGTCAACCTGGCGAGGGGCGAGCACCTACTTACAATTCCGAAATTCCAGAAGAACGAGGGGTAAGTTTGTAAAAACTTTTGGCATTACTATAAAGAAACCCTATTTTAATTGGTATCACCAATGTTAATTATGTCATTTTGTTTTAATTTTTCATAGCGCATTCAAATTTAGCATGGCGCAGCTAGACCTTATCCTCCTGGTTTTGGACCTCCATCTGGAAAAAACAACCAGGTTTGTTCGAAACTAGCTCGCTTTTATGTTTCAAACGTTAAGCAGCCGAATGCACTTCATCCTGAACCAGCCGGACCTCACCCTGTTCCGCAGGTTCCACCTCAATTTGAACATCCTGCACATCATCCGGTACCTCAAGTACCTCATGGAGGTCCTCAACCACACCATGGACCTGAGGCACATGGATCGAAGCCAGGTCCAAATCATCCGAAGAGACTGGCTGGGCCAAAGAAGGGATCCAAACCGCCATGTACAACAACGACAGCAGCAATTACAACAACTGCCAAAGCGGAAGAAGTGACCACTACGGGACCAACTGCCAGTTCTTCTCCAACAACTGCTGTGTCGGCATAATTTATCTAGGCTCCCGTATTTATTGAATGAAATGTTTGGACATTGTTTTTAGTGATTTTATTTCAAACATGTATACTTCTCGCCAATCCTACTTCGGCCAAAATTGGGCAACGCCCCTTTGGTAGCCAAATGTTTTGATGTAGTAATGAGAGATTGGAATAGCTACATCAGAATAATTTAATTCATTTCCACGAATCACCCGAAGTATAGTTGTCGCCAAAATGAAATCAAATGCTAATTTCGGAAACATGCCAAGCATGCTCTCACCGGGACATTCTGGGACATTCTGGGACATCACTGGGACATTCTAATGTTTTTGGCGTGATTCCAATTTGGCGATTTCTATAGAATTGGCGGGCACTATACGGACAAACAATAATGAATCGGAGGAACCGTCAGAAGGGTTTCCGAATCGCAATGGAACACTTGTTGCGAATGTCGAATGTTAATTGCAAAAATCCAAATGACAATGAGATTCTTTTCCAAAATACCACACTAGAAAGCAAGTTTACGAAAGAAACATATTTTAAGCTGTCCTTCCATCTAAGAAAATAATGTGCAGTGAGTAAGGACCTTGTAAAAATTCTTAGTGTTGCATATATGTTATTCTAACAATCATGAAAACTACACCTTGTACAAACTGGGTTAAACCAAATACACCAAATACAGTGATCCAAAGATTGGAAGTGTTTAAATTGCTACAGAAATTCCAGACAGCGGCAATATTACAAAAAATTAAAGAACTTTCGTTACTTTCGGTATCGATTAAATCTGTATTCGTTTAGATGATTTTGAACACACTAATATTCGCGTTTATTTCGATCGGCGATGGAAATATGCTAATGCTCATGATACGTTTAGGATCCGTTATCAAAGATATGCTAAAATCTGAAAATTGTTCACGCAACGCTGACAAGTTAATATTTGGAAAAGTAGTCAGTTGTAGCAGAGTTATAGCCACCAGAAAGAAAAGTATGATGTTGTAGCAGTCAATTATCTGGTTCTTTGTTTTGAGAGTTCGATTTGTTTGGTTTTCTATCAATTCACACAACAACAAAAACAAACAACCAGTTTATGGTCAAAATCTGAACCAAAACAATTGTAATAGACCCGGATAAGTCCACAAACGATTCTATGAAATAGTATAAAAAGTTGGCGAAAGAAGGCAGTTTGTAACGTATTTTCTCTTTTCATAGCATTTTTAAATTCAGAAAATGGCTTGTTCTTTCTTTTCAGATGAAACCCGTCCTAATCGTGGTCATCGTTTCAACAAAGATGGCTTTATGTCACCATGAAAGAGATGGGAATCCCTCTTACAATTATGAAAATCGAGATGAGCAAGGGGTATGGTTTCTCGTAAAAAAAACTTTTTCAGTTAAATTTTCTCATTTATTGACAAAAAATGATTGAGAATTGTTTTGTTTTTCCAGAATGGCGAAGGAAGACATCATCATCCACGTCAATTTATAAATCGCACTTGGAATCACACCGAAAACGACGGGGTATCAGAAAGCTATACTTGTATTTGATAAAAAGGTCGTTCAGCAAGTGAAGCTTCCTCCACCTCCTCCGGCACAACAAGTCGCTGGAGGACAACCTCCAGCTTATAACCCGCAAATTGCTGCGGGTCGACCGGTAAGTAAAACGTCGAAATATCATTTTCTGCAAAAACTGTATTTTTTACAAGTATTTTTTTGATTTCTACATTAAAATCTATTAATTGTCTTAACAGCAACGCCCACTTAGAATAGCGAGCGTTAAAGGTACAGTCAGGCGACTTTTACACCTTCTGCTATATTAGGAGAGAAACATTCACAAAATTCATATAAATATGGGTCGTTTCGAAAAAAAAAGCTCTCAGGTCGCCAAAAACGGGTTTATCAACAGATATGTAGGCAAAGGGAAGAGCACAAGCTAATTTTGTATATTTATTCGCATACTTTTCGACTGTAACCGATCAAAAATTAATATAGCGAATCTGTAAGACTCGAACAGACTAGTGACATGGAAAACAATGGGTTTGAAAATTGTATCCTTCTTATGACCCCCAGAAGAAATCGTGAAACTTTTGGACCTTGTTCACTTTTTGTTTCCGGGTTAAGGTAGTTTGAAATTGGATATGGTGAAAAATCAATGTTTGCGATTTTTTATATATGTTTGCTGACAAGAAATCCATTTTTTAGAAACAATCCGAATAAGAAATTTAAGATTTATATAAAACTCAAAATGCTAAGAATAACAAACGCAAAATTTTGGAATTTTTTCAAGTTCACGGTGTAGAAGGTTAAAATAGCTCAATTGTTGACATTGTTTAGCACAACTTTGCTTCTTAAACCTAGGAAATCGATTGATACAAGAGTTTTCAAAAACCTGTTTAAAAAGTATGGCTTTTTATGCCATTTTTTTGGTTTAACATGTTCAGAATCAGATTCAGCCTGAAGGTTTGAAAATGATATTACTGCCCCTTTAACTGAAATTTTCTTCTAACGCGAACATATTCAGAACGCCGCAAATCAGCCCCCTCGAGCTCGAGAACACGGAGGACGAGCTCCATCATACAACTCCGAAATTCCAGAGGAACGAGCGGTAGGTCAGCATTCTGAACGTTATGTGTGAAAAAACAAATAAGTCTTTTTTTGTTCATTTTCAAAAGGAGAAATCGGTATCGGTGTTGACAGGGCGTAAAAAGGGCATTTTTTTACCAATCGGAGCGGGGGGGGGGGGACCCGATGACGAACGGCCAAAGGCCGCGAGGAACCCTGAGTAAGGTCCGTCAAAGGCGAGCCATAACATGTGGTTTATAAACAATCGAACCTATTTTGCTTTGCATGATAGGGTTTAATAAAACTTTTCATATGAGGGGCTTTAACTTTTACGTTTAGCACGGTTCTCCAAAACAATACCCTCCTGGTCACGGACCTCCCTCTGAAAACGTTCATGAGGTATCATTTAATTACCTAATTGTTAATTGATAATATAATTTAGAAACCTGCAAAAGGACGTCATCCTGGAGCACCAGGACGTCAAAGCCAAGTAACTAAAGTTTCTCCTCAATACGGACAAAGTACACTTGCCCCGGGACAACAATTACCCCAACCGGGACTACCTGGAAATTACGGACCACCTGTTCCTGTTCCCGGGCAACAAGTGCCTCAACCTAGTCAACCTGGAGTCTACGGAAATCAGACTCCACCTCCTCCAGGACAGCAAATCCCTCAAACTGGAACACCTCCAATTTATGGATATGGATCAACCCCTAATGTTGGAAACCAAGTGCCGAACTTTCCAAGCACGGTCTATGGAGTTCGAAAGTGTAACAAAAGCGCAACACTCTATCCTCAAACTGAAGGAACCACATCCTTCCCAAATGGAGGTCAAACGACAACTTTGCCACTGTAATATAAGGCTTGAAATGATTACTTTTACAATAAATATCTCGTAGTTTGATCTGGTAGAGACAGCATGTTTGGTAAACTTGTGAAATGAAAATTTCTTTAAAGCTATGTTTCATCTTACATAAAAATTTGTAAAACCCCGAAAACTCTTTTTGTTTCTTTTATTTCTATGTCTTATTTTAAATAATGCTAGGCTAGAAAAAATCAAGTGGTCCGATCGGGATCGAACCTTGGTCGCGCGGGTGCCAGATGGACCTGGTGGTTCGATTAGACGGGCCGAAGCGTGCCGCGCCGAGCCGGATCGGGTTCAATTTTAAAGCTTCTTTCGTATGAACATTTCCCCCACTCTGTTTCATTATCACAGATGATTTAATGGTGGGACATTTTCGGGTGATCCTGTAAACCCGCTCCATCGATAAAATACTTACCAACGCTTAACGCAAGTTTGAAACGATTGGTTACAAGTGTTGTGTGTGTGTGTGTGTGTGTGTGTGTGTGTGTGTGTGTGTGTGTGTGTGTGTGTGTGTGTGTGCCTTTCATGTTTTTTTTCCTTAACAATTTTCCTCAAAAATGATTTTCACTAAAAATTTCAAACGTTTCAAATGAAAATCAAGGCGAATGCATTTCTAGAACCACTCGTTTGTGTAAAAATGAAAACGTTTCGTTTTGACCGATTTTTAGAGATAAACAGCTAAACAGCTTTTACATAGTTCACATTTACAAGCCCAAAGTTACCCTATTTTTTGTCCATTTGGCCATTTTATACCTAAAACCAAGTTTCGCAAAATATAACAACTACAATGCTTTTGCAAATAATTTAAATGATTAGATAACTCCGAGCTTCTTTCCAATCTCTCCGAAAGCATCAACAGCCTGATCAATGTGTTCTTGAGTGTGAGCGGCAGAGATCTAAATTTCGCTCGTACACAAATTTTAAAGGTCATTTCCGACCTGGACACGGATTCTGGCCTTTCCTTTCGGCACTACAGGGAAGCTGAACCCGATCACGTAGATACCCTTCTTCAGCATTTCGTCAGCCATGGTGGAGGCGAGTCTGAAAACGTTAACCATTGTGACCCTTGCAATTCGAGTAATTTTTTAAATAAAACCAATTTTATGAGCGCTTATGATAACAAACCTGGCGTCTCCCAGAAGAACAGGGCAGATGGGGTGAGTGGGGTCATTTCCAAGAACTGTGAAACCAAGAGCAGCCATCTTAGACCTAAAATTAGAGTAAGCCTTTTCAAAATAACAGTCCAACCTGAAACGGGACACGTTGTTCTGAAGAGAGCCGATAAAAGAAGGATCGTTCATCAAAAGATCGAGGACCTGAAGAGAAATTTAACTGAAGTTGAATTGCAAAATCACCTTGATACTCGATCCCACAATGCTGGGAGCCAAACTGTTAGAGAAGAGGTAAGGCCTCGACCTCTGACGAAGAAGGTCGATCAATGGCTTAGGTCCTAGAAATCAACATTGTGGGTGTACGTGTGTACGCGTGTGTACGTGTGACCCAAACGTACCAGTTGTGTATCCTCCCATGGCTCCTCCCAGCGCCTTTCCAAGAGTGGAGTTCAAAATGTCGACCTTTCCCTTGAGGCCAAGAGCTTCTTCCGTACCACGACCAGTCTTTCCAAAGAAGCCCGTAGCGTGACATTCATCCACAAAAAGAAGGGCCTTGTACCTTAACAAAGTTTGAACATTTAATCTTAGTCAGATCCTACTTCTCGGCAAGGAAAGAAATGTCGTTGAGGGGAGCAACATCTCCATCCATCGAAAAGACTCCATCGGTGACGATTACCCGGTGACGGCTGCCTAAATTTCGCAAATGTTTCAGGCTTTCCAAAAAGGGAAGTATAAAGGGGTTCAATGGTTTTTCAAAAACTTCCAATCAAAGAACATGAAAAAGTAGATTCTCGAAAACAACATCGAATTTGTTCACCCCGTTCACACGGTGTTTTTGAGGCTAAGCAAACTTTCGAAATCCCTAACATGTGTCAAAACAACTGCTTTCAGTGAAACAGTGCTATTATTTGACTTCTGACGCTCTCTGACTCTTTTTTCCCAGACTCACTCTCAGCCTCCTTCAATTTCTGTTCCAAATCCTCCATGTCCATGTGTTTGTAGCGAAGACGCTTTCCCTTTGAGAGGCGAATTCCATCGATAATGGACGCGTGGTTGAGCTCGTCAGAGATGATGGCGTCTTGTTCTCCTGAAGAGCCAATTTAGAAAAGAAAACTTGGTATTTTCAGATGATTTTCCTGTTTTTATTGATGATAACTTGCAATGCTCAAATGGAGGATATAGTTACGCTACCTCCAACTGAAGAGACTATTCCTACAAGCGAGGTAACAACAAAGTCAACAACGACAACAACTCCACTCTTGACACAGGTGATTAGAATCCGGTTGTGTAGAAAATGTGAAGTCATTTAAAAGGCTAAGGGAAAAGACATGAGGCATTACTGCGATAGAATTATAATTCTTTGGGCTTGAAAGAACAACCAGGGGCTTTTCGAACAGGGAATGACCGAATATGTTAAAGTCTTTTGAATAGGAAAAACTAATTTAAAACTATGTGTTGTGCAACTCCAAAGTTTTTTATGTATAAAAATAAAATGAAGATTTGCATTTTTAAAGTGGTTATCGTACATTATTATTCCACATAAAAAACACGGTCAAAGTTATCTTAAAGGGACCGTCAGGGACCTTTTGCAACTTTTGTTCATGTAAAGGATAAAAATCAGCTGATCAAAAAAATCTATACAACATACGGTTCAAAATTCTTCGTTTTCGAGCAACCTGGCTTCAAAGTGCCCAAAACCGGCCGACCGTCTGCAGATTCTGCGGATGGCCGCAACGCCTGCATGCCCGATGTTTACAAGCTAGTCTAATTTCGAAGTTGTCATTCTAATAGGACGAGATTACTCGGAAAATGAGGAGTTTTCCAGACAATTTAGCATATATAATTAGTATAATTTTTGACCGTAATCGATGAAAATGGAAATGAAATGGTCCCTGACGGTCCCTTTAAAAAAGGCACACTCCGTACTTCTTTCATCTGACTCCAAAAATTTTGCGAAACGAAAACGAGAAATCCTGACACCCGATGACGGTCAGAGAGTAAACTGGGGTAAAGACTTTAAGATCTATGTTTTGCAAGAGAGCAAGAGAGTGAGAGACATAGAGAGAAAAAGGGGGAGAGAGAAAGTGAAGGAGTGCGAGCGAGTCAGACTGGGATTGTTGGTTGCGTAGTGAGATAGCAGTAGTTACAGTTTCAGGGATGTGTGGACAGAGAACCTAATTGTGCCCAATACCTCAACAACCTATGCAAAGACGAAGAGTACGCTAGTGTCATGGCTGATAAATGCGCGGCCACTTGTGGAGCCTGCTGCGTCGATAGAAATAAGAAGTAAGCTATTTTTAAAATCATTCAAATTGAATTTCAGTTGCAACCGCTGGAAAATGAGAGGTTTCTGTAAAAACAAGTTCTACTCCGAGAAGGATAGAAAAGTCTGTGCTGTAACTTGTGGAATGTGTGACCAGTGATTGACATTTGCAAAAAGAATATATCAAAGAAAGTTTCATAATTTTCTGTTTTGAAGTTTTTTTTTAAACTCACCAGCCATAACTTCGAAAACTCCCGCATTTGCGTCAAAGCAGGCCGCGTAAAGAATGGCGTCTTCAGTTCCGTGGAACTAAAATAGAATTTTATGAGTCAGTTGGTGGAATTTTATTCACCTGGGCTATTTTTGCTTCCAGTTGTTTATGAATGTCCTGGGTTCCGCAGATGAATCTTACAGATGACAGGCCGGCGCCATGAGACTCGAGGGCGGCCTTTCCGGCGGCAATCACCTGAAATCACGTTTTTAGTGAGAATCTCTGTCTCTCTGTCTCTCTTTCCCTTTCTCTCTCACTGTGAATTTTGTTTTTTTTTTGCGAGTCACTTTTCTAAAAACTTCTCAAATTCTTTGTTTTTTGAAAACATTTTTGCACAATATTACTAACGCAGGAAAAACCTAATTATTGCACCCTGCGTAAATAAAAAAATCAGACTGTTTTGCCCCAGTTGCTAAATTATTTCCTTGCGTCCTTTCCGGATTTGCATCCACCTGACGCGTTCTTTACTATAAATGCGCATTGTCAATAAACAATCTCATTCGTTCTCAGCTGTTGTTTTCATATAATGCCGCACCGTAGTTGATATTTTTGACACACACACACACATACACCAACACACACACACACACACGCTCTCAGACTACCTCTTTAACCTAATGTTTACTATACAATTGTTTTCTTGTGAGATCAATTGTTTTGGGCATTCCGACGGTCAACAACGCACAAATTCTTGAAGAAGTGTTTGTCTGGGTTATTTCTCTTTTTTGTAATTTCCGCCGTGTTCCCCCATCCTTGGATCCCCATTCGTACAAACTTGCTGCTTTTGATATTTGCGTTGGCGGTGAAAGCGTGCACCCTGCAAAGTTTTTCACTGCCTGGGGCTGTTTTGGCATGTCCACTGATACAATTCGGAAATGCATCATGATCACGACATTTTAGCTTCAGAACCACAGTATATATATAGGTGTTTTGCACGTTAAAGCTCAAAATGTTCCAAATCGCTCGTTTAGTGTTTTGTCTTTGAAGATTTTTCATAATTTTTGATTTTTTACTGTTGCGAAAGATTCTTTTCAACCCTTTTCACTGGTTTATACTTCCAAATGCCTGCTATCTTTTTTCTAGAAAAAACGGAAATGATGTTTTGTTATATAAGGGGATTTAATCGACATAAGATTTTTGCGTGGTTAGGCCCACACCCCCCCCCCGCGGAATGGGGGCGGGGCCCATGTAAGTTCCTCTATTTTGGCGATTTTCTTGTTTTACTAGAAGAACCCTTCAATTTCCCAGGTCACCTTTGATTTGCATAACTAAATTCGTATTCGTTAGGGCTAGCAAATCAAACAAAAGTTTTGATTACGCAATTTTTCTCAGCGGGCTCAAACGGAACATTTTCAAGGACCGCCTATAACTGTATTCTGTTTAAAAAGCTCTGACAATTTAAACATTGGGTACTAATAAGTGACGGCGAACTGACCGCTGTTTTGAGGTGTTCGACCCTTCAATTCAATTGGCACGAAATAACGCATTTATATGAATCTGCGTCAAATTTTGCGTCGAATAAGTGTTTGACATCGAAAATCGAAACCGACTATTGTTTTTTAAAAATCCGCTTGAAAGTTACAATTTCGTCGAAAAATGCCGGAAAACGGTATTTTTTGATACCCTGCGCTTTAATGTTTCAACGTCATTTATAAACTTTTTAATGATATCTTATTTTGCAAGTTTCTTGCCTATTTTTTGGTCCTTAATTCGAAAAAAAAAACTTAAAAAGAACAAAAATTGGTCGCTAGGGCTTTGAGGAACGCTTGCCTCATTAAAATTTTCCGTATTTTTGTTTTAATGCTCTCTTTCCCTCTCTCTCTCTCCCTCTCTCTCTTTATTTCTTATCTCTTTTTAAAACAAACGTCGGGATGACTCGATAGACCCAAGTAGTTATTAGCGCAGAAGTTCAGAACAGGCTTCTCAGTTCCTGAAACCTTCACCAGCACGCCTTGTCTTCCTTCGATCACCCTCTCATTTTTATAAGTGCCGGCTGTCTAAAACATTGGTAATTTTAAAACGAGGGAAAGTTCTTTTACCTTAATGGCATCAAGTTCTCCTTTAATATGAGTTGTGAATTGAGTCCTTGCAGCGGAATAATTTCTAGTCAAAGTTCGGGAGAGCATTCTGAATGAAACTTTTACTAAAAAGAACATCAAAAATATCATGAAAAGGATTCTGGAAACCATTTCTTCAACGACAGCAAAAATGACTTCTTTCCATGTGAAGTCATAATGAAACAAAAAAGAAAACAAGAAAAAGAAAGACTAGCGACTTTTTGTATGGGCGAGACGGCAAAATAATTCGATCAGGCGTGGGAGCGCGTGGCCGTCGCTATTACAGTCGGTTGATGGACGCAACTATCGGAATGATAGCGAAATCCATTTTACAGTCGTGTTGCAATGTCAGAGAAACAAACGGATCGGAGATATACGAAAATTTCAAGCAAACACGGCAAGGCAAATTTAGAATTAATCAAGTCAATCTAGGGCAATTAAGGGTACAATTAAAAATTTGAATTTTGCTTTCGAAAGTGTTATATGGATAAAAGGTTTATGCATCATGATTTTAGCGTTTTACTGAAAATTATTTTACATTATTTTTCGGCGTCGAACAAAAAAAAATCTGGAAAATTACAGAGACGGCGGGTTTTCTAAAACATTTTAATTTTTTGTAACTTATGTTTCGAAAAACTTCAAGGTTTGTTTTGGTGCCCATGATTTTTTTCTGTTCTTTTGAACATTGTCTGTTTTCGTTTCTATTCCTGGCTATAATTAACTCGTTTTTTTTATTCCGCATAGTTTTGGGATTGAACTAGAGGTCAAAATTACGAATTTTCAAAGTTCACACGACAATTTAATTACAACGCGGAAGGTCGTGTAGAATAGATTATTTTTCTCGTAACTTTGTTCAAAAATACGCGAGTATAAAGTTAAACTATGAAACGACGTTGACCAATGGTCGTTGGCCCAATTGATAAATTTTCCATTCAAAACCAAAAATGTGTTTTTTTCAATAGATAATTAAACTGGTTTGTAAAGTGTACGTGAAAGCGGCTAAATGTGCTATCAAAAGCTGTTTAGAACAACATCTTTCGAATCCACTTTATCTCGAACCTTCAACGGTAATTTTTGTTACCAGGAGGGTACGCGCGCCTACGGCGCGCACTCTCCTGTTTTGCGGCCTGCGACCAGACCGACACGCGGCCTTAGGCCGTGAAAATGCCGAGAAGCACGTGAAATTTGTCCGAATTTTAGCAGAAACACATATGTAGAGCTAATGCGAAAGTTAGTTTGAAAATTGGAATTCATTTTGCAATTAAACACAATACATAATTGTTTTATAAATATAACTAAGCGTGTTGCCAAAAATTTCCTAGAAAAACCACATTTTCCGTTACACATATTACTCGTCCCTGCTCTAAAAACACTTTCTTGATTCCAGTACGCAATATGACGTGGTATCGAAAAGGTTTTTCTCCAAAATTTTTGTTTTTCGGGAACTATATATGACCTGGAAGGAGCGAGACGCAAAAAATTAGAGCCAGGTCAAACGAATTCCAACGACAATTTTTTAAGCCCTACTCCAACTGATTTCGGTATACTTAAATTTGAAAATGTTTAAAATAGATACGTGAGATAATTTTTTGCAACATTTGTGAAAGAGCATGCAATTAGCGGAGACCCAGACAAAAAACGCTACAAAGATTTTTATGGCATTTTTGGCGAAAAAACAAAACAAAACAACAAATCTTGGCGAGTAAAAAAAAGTTTCGTTTTTCGTTATTGTTGACACGGTTTTTGGACAATTTTATGCTCTGCCCAAACATTAAATTAATCAATTTTCTTGCAAAAACCTTGAATTTTAGTAAATTTCACGCATATCTCACGAAAATGTTCGATTATCTGTAACGTCACAGAGAATTTCAAAACTTCACCACAAATCATCATTTTCCCGTTTTCTCCCTATCCCGATTTTCTCCAAAAACGTCATTCCCTGAAACATGACAGTCTACCCATTTAATTCCCTCATCAAACGACATTTGCCCCCGCTTTCAGTAAATATAGGCTTCATAGCCAGATGGCGTAATAATTGATCATATTCACTGCAATTAGGTTTATTCACAAGTTTTCAGCAATTCCAGAAAAACGATCAGTTTAAATAGCGCCAGAATCTTAAATATCACCATTTCAGCTTACGTAGCTCCTCCGGCTATTCGCTCCAATGAAAATCACTTTTTTATATTTTTTTTTGCTCCACCGATTTTAATTGAATTTGGTTATAGCAAAACAGAAAGAGCGTCATCATTTCACATACGTGACGCGTTTTTTGGCCACCAACCTCAGAAATTCGTACTTTCATGACCGGGCTAGAATATTTTGTCCTCGGTCATGTGAATTAATTAAGAGCACCCACAACAATATGACGCCGACCACCGTTTCTGAACGGGGTGATTGACACCTTGGCTAGTCGTCATCAATCCTGCTAGCAGGGCTTCTTTATTCATATAGTCTTATGAGTCTTTGACTCCTCTTATTGTGACAACGGCTATATAAATGTCTAAACGAAGATTCAGATCCCAAAGAGATGCAGGTCTACTTTCTCCTTCTTCTTGTTTTGGTGGCGGCTGAAGCAGCGTGGAGCACGCTTGAGCAGGGATATGGAAACACGCTGGATTTTGGGTAGGTTAGAGAGAAAGAGAGAGAAAAAGAGAGAGAGAGAGACAGAGACACAACTAGACAGAGAAACAGAGACACCGCTCGATAGAGCTGTTTTTCAGATTTCCAGTGATCAAACGCGGTAGAAGACTCTCCTTCGGAGGACACCGATGGGTAATTTACACATTGAAAAAGAATATTTAAGCAAATTTCAGCTCCTTGGCCCAATAAGAAGCACATATGACAGCTTTGACCGGACGTCATCAGAAACTGGTGGCAGCAAGTGAAAATATCGATTAGATTCTCTGCCTAAAGAATAGTAGAGAATACTATATTTTTCACTGTGTTTGTGTTTGTGATATACTAATAATAAACCTTTCATTTTCTGTGTGTGAGTGTGTGAGTGTGTGAGTGTGTGAGTGTGTGAGTGTGTGAGTGTGTGAGTGTGTGAGTGTGTGAGTGTGTGAGTGTGTGAGTGTGTGAGTGTGTGAGTGTGTGAGTGTGTGAGTGTGTGAGTGTGTGAGTGTGTGAATGTGTGAGTGTGTGAGTGTGTGAGTGTGTGAGTGTGTGAGTGTGTGAGTGTGTGAGTGTGTGAGTGTGTGAGTGTGTGAGTGTGTGAGTGTGTGAGTGTGTGAGTGTGTGAGTGTGTGAGTGTGTGAGTGTGTGAGTGTGTGAGTGTGTGAGTGTGTGAGTGTGTGAGTGTGTGAGTGTGTGAGTGTGTGAGTGTGTGAGTGTGTGAGTGTGTGAGTGTGTGAGTGTGTGAGTGTGTGAGTGTGTGAGTGTGTGAGTGTGTGAGTGTGTGAGTGTGTGAGTGTGTGAGTGTGTGAGTGTGTGATTGTGTGAGTGTGTGAGTGTGTGAGTGTGTGAGTGTGTGAGTGTGTGAGTGTGTGAGTGTGTGAGTGTGTGAGTGTGTGAGTGTGTGAGTGTGTGAGTGTGTGAGTGTGTGAGTGTGTGAGAGAGTGTTGAAGTACATAATGCGATAGGTAGATAAAAATTTGATAGGGTGTGTTACCATTTTGAACTTATGTACGTGTGTGTTAAATCCATTTGTTTACCCCAAAATCATATCCACCACGTGGGCGCTACTCGTTGTTGTCGGATTACCCTGAAATATATAAGTGTTTTTCCAGTTTGTTTCCTTCCAATCCTACCGTCATGCTGAAATTTATTTCCGCTCTGTTTTTGATCATTCCATTTGTGATATGTTTTAAGGTAAAACTCAATATTTCGAATGAAGTTAAATTTTCAGGAACCGCCAACTCAACTGGCGGTGTTCCAAAGAATCTTGGCCAGTTTCAACCTCCCAGCCGTTCAAATCACTACACTTCACACTGATTTCGACAAAGTGGACACAGATCAAAGCAGATGGAATGCTGTAAAACTAGTAATTCGCTAGGTTAAAAGTAAAAGAACCGGTAACTTTTAGTTTTTGACAAAAGTTCCCGCTGCAAAACAGCCAGCAGTGAAAGCAATTCTGCTTGAACTAATGGATAACGTTTATATGAAGTTTACGGGAATGTCGCAAGGAGAAGCTGTTTTTGCAATGAACGCAGCTCAGAAAACAAAGGTACGAAAAAAAACATTTTAGTGTTTGAATGCTATGAAATCGTTAAAAAAGAAACTATTTGCAATAGGACAGCTAGCCATTTAAAGGGATCATCAGGATTCCACGTTGATTGAAATCATATGATTATAAAAACTTGGCAAGGAGTGTGTGGAAGGAAGTGTGAAAACCCGTAATCTTGAGGAAAATGTAGGAGAATGTAGGAGAATGTTGGAAAATTTTTTTCCAATCGGAATTGCGTATTTTAGCATATGGTTCCTTTCTGTTTCAAAAAGACCTTAAAAAATCACAACCTTTTCTTCTTTAGCACATAACGGCCTAAAACTTTAAAATGAAACGGGTCACGAAAGGCGCCCTTTTTTAAAACATTGTTTTGTGTTAATGAATACAACTTTTCCAACCAAATTTTGTCCTGTGTGGCCCCATTAATCCGCTGCGCCTTTGCCGCTTCAATTCAACGGTTTCAGTTCTCCGCTGCATATGCAGAATTAGATGCAAAGTACAAAGGAGACGATTCACAATACCTACCGCTTCTATTAAAGGTTTGTATTTGGTATGTAATACTCATATACCAAAAGTAGACTCTTAACACAATGTTTCCTCCCGCCAAAAACGCTGCAGTTTGGAAGAAATTCGGTGCTTGGGCGGCTACTCCATTAATCAAAAGTTTTATTGGTAAGTGTTGGCTTAAAACCAAAATGTTCTGTTTTCAGCAAAAAATCAACAATTCTTCCACTGGGATGGCAAAAACAAGACAGCTGCGTATTACTTCAACGCCAAGGGATATAAAAGAAGCAAGGCACCGTGGGAGGCAAATGTAAAAATGTAGACTATAAGCAAAATACAGCGATGTGTTGTTTTTGTTTTAAGTGATGATGGACTCTCAGCATGATATCAGTTAATGTCGAAAAAAATCTTCTCGGGTTTTTTTGTATTTTTTGCTGTCATTTACCAAAACTTTCTAAAGCATACCACAGTATGCTTTGGTATTCAACCTTAAATTTTCTATTAGTGAAAAATTTTTATTTGTCAAACTTAAATTTTCCATGAGTGGAAAATTTACATTTGTCAACCTTAAATTTTCCATTAATGGAAAATTTACATTTGTCCACCTTAAATTTTCCATTAACGGAAAATTTAATTTTACCTCAACCTTAAATTTTCCATTAATGGAAAATTTACATTTGTCAACCTTAAATTTTCTATTAGTGGAAAATTTTTATTTGTCAAACTTAAATTTTCCATGAGTGGAAAATTTACATTTGTCAACCTTAAATTTTCCATTAATGGAAAATTTACATTTGTCCACCTTAAATTTTCCATTAACGGAAAATTTAATTTTACCTCAACCTTAAATTTTCCATTAATGGAAAATTTACATTTGTCAACCTTAAATTTTCTATTAATGGAAAATGTTTATTTGTCAACCTTAAATTTTCCATGAGTGGAAAATTTACATTTGTCAACCTTAAATTTTCCATTAATGGAAAATTTACATTTGTCCACCTTAAATTTTCCATTAACGGAAAATTTAATTTTACCTCAACCTTAAATTTTCCATTAATGGAAAATTTACATTTGTCAACCTTAAATTTTCTATTAATGGAAAATGTTTATTTGTCAACCTTAAATTTTCCATTAACGGAAAATTTAATTTCACCTCAACCTTAAATTTTCCATTAATGGAAAATTTACATTTGCCAACCTTAAATTTTCTATTAATGGAAATTTTTTTTGTCAACCTTAAATTTTCCATTAGTGGAAAATTTACATTTGTCAACCTTAAATTTTCTATTAATGGAAAATTTATATTTGTCAACCTTAAATTTTCATTAATGGAAAATGTTTATTTGTCAACCTTAAATTTTCCATTAACGGAAAATTTAATTTTACCTCAACCTTAAATTTTCCATTAGTGGAAAATATTTATTTGTCAACCTTAAATTTTGCATTAATCGAAAATTTACATTTGTCAACCATAAATTTTCCATTAATGGAAAATTTAATTTTACCTCAACCTTAAATTTTCCATTAATGAAAAATTTACATTTGTCAACCTTAAATTTTCCATTAATGGAAAATTTACATTTGTCAACCTTAAATTTTCCATTAATGGAAAATTTACATTTGTCAACCTTAAATTTTCTATTAATGGAAAATTTATATTTGTCAACCTTAAATTTTCATTAATGGAAAATGTTTATTTGTCAACCTTAAATTTTCCATTAACGGAAAATTTAATTTTACCTCAACCTTAAATTTTCCATTAGTGGAAAATATTTATTTGTCAACCTTAAATTTTGCATTAATGGAAAATTTACATTTGTCAACCATAAATTTTCCATTAATGGAAAATTTAATTTTACCTCAACCTTAAATTTTCCATTAATGAAAAATTTACATTTGTCAACCTTAAATTTTCCATTAATGGAAAATTTACATTTGTCAACCTTAAATTTTCCATTAATGGAAAATTTACATTTGTCAACCTTAAATTTTCCATTAACGGAAAATGTAATTTTATCTCAACCTTAAATTTTCCATTAGTGGGAAATTTTTATTTGTCAACCTTAAATTTTGCATTAATGGAAAATTTAATTTTACCTCAACCTTAAATTTTCCATTAATGGAAAATGTTTATTTGTCAACCTTAAATTTTCCATTAATGGAAAATTTACATTTGTCAACCTTAAATTTTCCATTAATGGAAAATTTACATTTGTCAACCTTAAATTTTCCATTAATGGAAAATTTACATTTGTCAACCTTAAATTTTCCATTAACGGAAAATTTAATTTTACCTCAACCTTAAATTTTCTATTAATGGAAAATTTACATTTGTCAACCTTAAATTTTCTATTAATAGAAAATTTACATTTGTCAACCTTAAATTTTCTATTAATGGAAAATTTTTATTTGTCAACTTTAAATTTTCCATTAATGGAAAATTTACATTTGTCAACCTTAAATTTTTTATTAATGGAAAATTTACATTTGTCAACCTTAAATTTTCCATTAACGGAAACTTTAATTTTATCTCAACCTTTTTTGCATTAATGGAAAATTTACATTTGTCAACCTTAAATTTTGCATTAACGGAAAAATTTAATTTTACCTCAACCTTAAATTTTCCATTAATGGAAAATGTTTATTTGTCAACCTTAAATTTTCCATTAATGGAAAATTTACATTTGTCAACCTTAAATTTTGCATTAATGGAAAATTTACATTTGTCAACCTTAAATTTTCCATTAACGGAAAATTTAATTTTATCTCAACCTTAAATTTTCCATTAGTGGAAAATTTTTATTTGTCAATCTTAAATTTTGCATTAATGGAAAATTTACATTTGTCAACCATAAATTTTCCATTAATGGAAAATTTAATTTTACCTCAACCTTAAATTTTCCATTAATGAAAAATTTACATTTGTCAACCTTAAATTTTCCATTAATGGAAAATTTACATTTGTCAACCTTAAATTTTCCATTAACGGAAAATGTAATTTTATCTCAACCTTAAATTTTCCATTAGTGGAAAATTTACATTTGTCAACCTTAAATTTTCCATTAGTGGAAAATTTTTATTTGTCAATTTTAAATTTTGCATTAATGGAAAATTAACATTTGTCAACCATAAATTTTCCATTAATGGAAAATTTAATTTTACCTCAACCTTAAATTTTCCATTATTGGAAAATTTACATTTGTCAACCTTAAATTTTCCATTAATGAAAAATTTACATTTGTCAACCTAAAATTTTCCATTAATGGAAAATTTACATTTGTCAACCTTAAATTTTCCATTAATGGAAAATTTACATTTGTCAACCTTAAATTTTCCATTAACGGAAAATTTAATTTTACCTCAACCTTAAATTTTCCATTAATGGAAAATTTACATTTGTCAACTTTAAATTTTCTATTAATGGAAAATTTACATTTGTCAACCTTAAATTTTCTATTAATGGAAAATTTACATTTGTCAACCTTAAATTTTCCATTAATGGAAAATTTACATTTGTCAACCTTAAATTTTCCATTAACGGAAAATTTAATTTTACCTCAACCTTAAATTTTCCATTAATGGAAAATTTACATTTGTCAACCTTAAATTTTCTATTAATGGAAAATTTACATTTGCCAACCTTAAATTTTCTATTAATGGAAAATTTACATTTGTCAACCTTAAATTTTCTATTAATGGAAAATTTACATTTGTCAACCTTAAATTTTCTATTAATGGAAAATTTACATTTGTCAACCTTAAATTTTCCATTAACGGAAAATTTAATTTTACCTCAACCTTAAATTTACCATTAATGGAAAATTTACATTTGTCAACCTTAAATTTTCTATTAATGGAAAATTTACATTTGCCAACCTTAAATTTTCTATTAATGGAAAATTTTTATTTGTCAACCTTAAATTTTCCATTAATGGAAAATTTACATTTGTCAACCTTAAATTTTCTATTAATAAAAAATGTTTATTTGTCTACCTTAAATTTTCCATTAACGGAAAATTTAATTTTACCTCAACCTTAAATTTTCCATTAATGGAAAATTTACATTTGTCAACCTTAAATTTTCCATTAATGGAAAATTTACATTTGACCTCAACATTTGTCAACCTTAAATTTTCCATTGGTGTCATGTGTTGGTGTGGGTCCACTAGCAAATGAACGAGTTGGAACTCGGCTAAAGCCGTTTAATCCTTATAAGAATGAAATCCTCAACAGATGAACAACAGAACTTGAATTTTATTGATAAAACCAACGTGTTTGACTGAATTTTGGCTTGTGTTATCTGTATTTAGTACGGGAATCTGTTTTTAAGAATTTCATTCACTAAATAAGTTTTCTTATGTCATTCAAAATTATACAAAATTCCCGCAGGGACAGAACTACTTTCTTAGACATTGAACTCAGAGGCACCGTTAAATTCTTTCATTAGATAAATGCTACAACAAATTTTTGTAGGTTAAAAAAAACTAGACGTTTGGTTTTTTTTCTTCGTTCATCAGACTTCCACGTGGAATTATAAACATTGTTTACGGATTACCTGAACATATAAAAAATTGTCTGTCTGGTACCATTCAGCGGAACGATGTTGAAATTTGTTTTACCGGCTCTTATTTTCTTGCCTATTTTTCTTTGCTTCAAGGTGGGTGTTCAAATCAAATATAAATTTAGCTACTTTTTAGGAACCACCAACTCAGTTGGCTGTGTTCCAACGAATTTTGTCTAGTTTCAGCCTGCCTGCGGCTCAAATAACCGCTCTTCATGACAATTTCATCAAAGTTGATTCGGATCAGGGCAGGTGGAACGCAATAAAACAGGTTCTCGGGTAACACACACACTACTAACATGGCTGGCTATTTAGTTTTTGACCAAGATACCGGCTGTAAAGCAACCTGCAGTAAAAGCGATTCTTCTTGAACTAATGGACAACATTTACAGCAAGTTTACAGGATTGACTGAAGCAGAGACTATTCTTGGAATGACGGCGGATAACAAAGTGAAGGTGTGTAAAAACTAAATAATAGTTGCAAAAAAAGAAAAAGTATATAATCCTGCTGCAATGACTTGCTTTAAATTTTCTTTTAGGCTGGCTCGAGTCGCATTTTTTGGTCTCTCCCCGAATCTCTTTCTTTCTCTCTCTCTCTCTCTCTCTCTCTCTCTCTCTCTCTCTCTCTCTCTCTCTCTTAGCTAAGGGGCAAAACTTTTTTTAAACACATTTACATCTCTCAATATTGCTACCTTATAAACGCTTTTATCATTTTTACTCACATTTCTTCATTTTCCTTTCCTTTTCTTTCTTCTTTTTTTTCAAGTAAATCAAAAACCATGCCCTCTATATTTCCAGCACTGTCTAATTCAATTATACTCTCCGCCAACCCTACTTCGGCCAAAAAGCTGTCAAGCCTCTTTTTTAGTGCACTATTTTGATGTATTAATGAATAAATTGAATGCCAACATCAGAATAATCTCACTCATTTCCAAAAACCGCCAAAGTAGGGTGGGCGGGAACTATAGAATGAATGTCTTCAAAACATTTTTAGAGCGCAATATTTTAGAAACCGTTTATTGGCGAACATTGCAAACTCCCCTTGACGGACACCAACCTTTCTCACCCCCCCCCCCCCCCAACAATCATGCTAGAAAAAATTCTAATTTTTTATTGAACAACCGACAGTGATTTTCAATCCTTGTCTGTTCGACGAGGAACATTTGCTGAATACCATAAAAACAGTTTTCAGAATTACTTTTTATGAGCTTTCGAATGGCTTTTTCCTCGATGCACCGAAAAAATAATCTATTAATATTGCGTACATTTTGGAAACGATGCCTGGGTGTGTCGTCTGCTAATACATTTTGGTTCCAAGATATTGGCTCAATTAAAAATGTCTTTCCAAGTTATTACTTACCTGAATTGCAAAAAAATTTAACCATTTTGAATCGTTTTTTTTTCAGTTTTCTGCCAAATTTGCATCACTTGACAAGCAGTACAAAGGAGACGACACACTTTACTTCCCCCTCTTTATGAAGGTTACTTTTTTGTGAATTTTATAAATAGTTTTTCTAAGGCTCTGCTTGTCATGTTTCCCAATCCCAAGTACGCCGCAACGTGGAAGAAGTTCAACGCCTGGACTGCCACTCCTGCTATTAAGGCAAAAATTGGTGTTTTTTGTTTCATTTCAATTTTGAAATGTTGAATTCAGCGAAGATTCAGCAGTTCTTCCACGTGGATGGCAAAAACAAGACACCAGCCTATTATTTCAATGTTAAAGGATATAAACGAAGCAAAGGACCGTGGGAAGCAAAAGTAAAAATGTAGTCATTTTTAATAAAGTTTTTTGCTTTTGTTGGCAGAACCAAAACAGGAGATACCAAAACAAAGCCCAATCACGACGGCAATACGAAAAATCGGGCTCACATTCGGGCATTCCAAGCAAAATATCTTGCTCCGTTCTGGATAAAATTTCAAACTGTAAAAAGGGAAAGTTTAATTTAGTGACTGATCTTACGTTATGTTGTCACTAAAAATAAAATAAAAAATTATTTATAAAATTTTGTCGGTGCCCCCTACTTTAAGGCCAAGTAGAGGCTAGGGACAGGCGCAGACGCAGCTGAAAACTTTGATTCTAGGAGCATTAGAGTGATGAACAATGATCACTGCAAAAAATGTTATTAATAAAACCAGACAAAAATTGTTGTTACAACTCTGTGTTTTGGAAGAAGTCGAATACAATACAGTAAACACAGAAAGACGCAGAAACCCTGACACACGCGTGATGCCCAATACTCTCTTGCTTCAAAGTTATCCTGTTTCTTTCTTGATGCCTTTAAGGCCATTTTCAATAAATCTGACATTTTTCTAATCACCGCGACGGAAGAATTAGCGAGCTTTTAAAGAAACGCAAAACAACTTTTGACCACGCTGCTTCACTAATTTTGTTTATACACGTATTCAATCTTCTGAAGACGATCTTTCTATTTTCTCGGTAAAGGTTGTTTTTCAAACACTCAAAGTTCAAAGCTTAGTGCTCAAGCGGTACTTTACTATCAGAACCTTGACAATATATAATTTATAATTTGCATAATTTGCCATCGCATTCCATGGAAAATCTATTACAAATTCAGAATTTTAAGATACTTTTAAGGTTCTGTGGAATTTTCTCTTTGGAGTGAACAACAAAAGATCACTTTTCAAGGTACCCAGTTGTATTGATTCAAAACTTGAGATTCGTTATTTTAATAAAGTAATTTTATTGTTTCTAACGAATAATTTCCTAACCAAACGTACAGTAGAATCTAGCGAAAAGGGCCCGATACTACCACACGCAAGGGTGACTGCTGTTCAGAGATTTTTTCTCGGTTCCGGGTCGGCCATACCGGGAAAATTTGAGGTTTGATAGAAAAGCAATTCGTGCACATAGTTTGTGAAAAACATTTTTTTCTAAATTCCAGAATTTTTGCCCTCTAAAACCGGTACCCTTTTTCTCTAAAAAAAATTATAGACCAGGAGTTCCGGCTTGAATGCGGCGGTCCTCACTTCGGGCTTCGGCGGCCTTCGGGCGGCTGAAAACGTAATCACGGCCTTTGGCCCTTCGTTGTCGCGGCCTGACGTCGACGCGCACACATGTACGCTCGGATCGGGTTTCAAAGGGCGGCCGACCACTCTAACGCTTCGCGCCTCAGCGGTTCCCGGCCGCCCTTTGGTACCATCCCCTCACTCCCCACCGCACCATCCCTTGCCTTCTTCGAAATGAAGGGCGAGAGTGCGAACAGAGAGACTTCAATTGCCCTTTGGATATATAGATGAAATCTTAATGCCTCTGTTAAAGATCTTTTTCCTTGACTGTCAGTTTCTCTCTGTCTCTCTGTTCAAATTATACCCTACACCCCGAAGACCATTTTTACATTATGCTAACAACATATTCAGCGGTAGCTGGAAAAGTGACATCTGAAAACACACCTGATTTGATTGTTGACTAAACATTTTCTTGCAACCGGGAAAATATTCCCACTTTTGAGGTAACTCTTCAACATGGACAAGGTTTCTTGCCCGCCATTGGATGAATTCAAAAGCACTTTTTCTAAAGTCTACACATTTTTGTTCCTATCCGCCTTTTCTTTCAATATTCTCAGTGTTTGGTGCATTCTTTTTCGCTCAACCGCACACATGGCCAAGTACAAATGGTACCTTCTCTATGTCCAACTTGCTTCAGCCTTGGGTGATTTTTACGTAAGTTGGAATCAATCAAAAAATAATTTTATTTTGCAGTTTGGTATCTGTTTTCAACTCTACATCTATTACCCTTTTAGTATTATAACGGCTTTAAGTTACTTCGGCCAGACCGGTTTGATATCAAGTAACCATATTTTCGAAGGAGCGATAATGATTTTCTGGCTATCAATTGCTGCAATCATTCATCTTTTTCACTATCGTTACATGATTGCGGCAGAGTATACCTCAATACCTTTAAAACATAAGTGTTTCTTGTTTTTGGTTTACTTAAGCGTCTTGGCACCGCCGATAATTTTATATTCCATCTGTCCTGATAAGGAGACTAATTTTCAAATTTTGAATGCTCTTTCAGAGGTAGGGAAACAACTAATCGTAAATAAAATTTTTAAAAACATGTTAAATTACCACTGCTAAAATACTTTTCTCGCTATGAAATAGTTAAAGACGCGGTCAGAGAAACAATTCAAAATGGTCCAATCGGGCACAGTTTTTGAGTAACAACTATTAAGGATCTTTAACCATTTAAAATGACAGCGAAATTCATTTATTGATTTTTGGGTCGGGGTACTGTAATCAACCCTCGGGGTACTCTAACCAACGGTTGCAAAGATTGTAACTAGCATCAAAATTGATTTCCCAAGAGGTAAGGAAACTAGGTAAAGTCTGAAAAGCAATCAAAACAAGAACTGTTCCGAAATTTATGCATTTTTTGTGCGCATTACTGTTTCATAGTGTGAATTTGTTGTTGCGAAAAAGTGGTTTTAAAAAAGTGCTAAAAATTAACCTCACAAAGTTTTTAACAGATATTTCTCAATCCGAAAACTTCTTTGAAGGGACCTTCAAGGGGTCTTTTCTGGTTTCAAATGAACCGCGTGAAAGTTGAAGTTTTAAAAACCAATTAGCATGATTTCTTCCAAAATCGCTCCAGCCACGGTTGTGCGCACGATGCTTGCCAAGTCTTCACTAACATACGATTCTGAAAATACCCCAAAGGTCCCTTTACAGAGGACAGATCGCATAAGCAGTTGTTTTTGCATGGGGACTAGATGTTTATGCAAACTCTTTTTTAACAAAATGTATATGTTTACTCTAATGTTCATAACGCATTTGAATCGGTAACTTGGAAGTTTCTGTTCATTTTTGAATAACGAGGGAAATCGGCCAACGTCGAGGTGACGTATGACTTATGTGCCAAACGCCGATCAATAAAATCGGACAGGAGAGGGGGCTGATGAAGTCGGGTCAAAACTCCTGATTTTTCATGCTAGAAAAAATCCGATTTTTCAGGGGTACACTTGTGTTACATTTGAAATTGTTCACAATCCATACGTCATCGCTTACGATCACACATTGTTCTGGGGACGCTTTGCAGCATTCCTGGCTGTTGAAATTATTTTTTCTGGAATATCAATTTTGGTGCTTGTTTTTAAAACGTTGATGCATATTATGATAAAAGCTACATCTGATAGTACTCGCAGGCAGCAAAAACGATTTTTGATAATTTTAACGACGCAAGTTATGACGCCCGTGACAATAATGCTATTTCCATTATCTATCGACGTCACAGTCGGAATTGGAGAATTGTTTGGCCACAATGGTATTAAATAACCTGTTTTAAATTTTAACTATTTTGTTCAGTACTCGCAGAAACAGGATTAGTTGTTATAACTGCTCATGGTGCCATTGGAGGAATTGTACTTATGCTGATTCAACCAACTTACCGAAATGCTATTTTGCGCCTTTTCTGCAAATCTACCTCTCAAGTCGGACCAGTTTCTGTTACCAGAAGTAATGCAAAGTGATAGAATTATCTCCAATAAAGTCTTGAGGAAAATTTTTGTTTGCGTTTCTGACATAGTGGGAGCTATATATAAAAGTCAGCAACAGACAAGTACTACTATCATCTTTCTAAAACTCAAAATTCGTAGTACCCTCAGCTTTTTAAAAGTTTTTTTGTTATTGTTTCAGCACACACACACACACAAACGTTTTTTTAAATAAAAATCAATCTTAAAGCTCAAACTAGTATCAAAAACAAATAATTAGCTCAAAGGGACAGTAAGATTTTTTATGTTATTTTCAGTCGCCTTCGGGCAGAAGTTATGCGAATTAACTATTCTAAATTATCTCGCACCTTCCTTGTTTTCAGCACTCTTTCAGCCAATTAGAATGAAATTCGGCTCATTAGAATGCCTTTTAAACAACTGCCCGTTTACACATATGCAGGCGGAGACCCGTTTTCGCTCACTTTGATGCGTATTTTCTCGAAAACTGTAAATTTTCCACCCCCTAGTCATATATAATTCTATGGTCAGAGCATTTTTCTCTCTTAATTGAGCCGTTGTTGTAAAAACCGCCTGACTGTCCCTTTAATAAAAGAAAGAAGAAAACTACTACTCAGGAGGGTTGTGCGCGCATTTCTTTACATTTTTTCGTTTGTTATTTACATAAGCCAGAAAAAAAGTTTAACAACGTATCAAACAGTTGTGATTTATTTTTTTCAAAACTTGAAATGTAATTTTTGAGTGTTTTTTCAATCAACTGCGGCATCTCTCTCTTGTCAGAAAAAAAATTTATGGCTCTAATTACGATTTTTCTAAGTGTAAATTTAGGCTGTTTCTGTAGAAAAAACGATAGTTGATTTTGGTTTTTTGCGTAATAAAGGTTCTAGGTATCTCAGACACCGAATACAATTTTTCTGACCAACCCTTTTAATTTTTCTGACCAATGCACTAAATCATTATATCATTATAGTTTAGAAAAAAAACGTTGTGGGTTTACATGTGTTTTTAGTCGTTCAATGTCAATGTTAATCACATTTTGTATACATACGCACGCAAGGGGCTCTGAAGCATTCATATGGGACGGTTAGGAAATATAACCAAAATAGAACTGCTAATTATATTCTAATATCTTTTTGTAATTGTAAAGAGATCATGTGAATATTGAAAGTGGTTCTGTTTTTTTCCGATTCTATTTTCCAGCAGTTGTAATTGCAAACGGTTCCTTTTCTCGCAGTTCAATTTTCTCGCGCAGTTCGATTTTCTCGTAGTTCTTTATTTCACGTTCCAGTTCGTACCCGTTCCATTCATGTATGTAGGTGAGAAGCTACTTCAATGTTTCAGCGCGCCACCCATCTTTGTCAGCTGCTTTCACAAAAAAAACGGATCGCCCAATTCGACGAAACTTAGTGCCTTCGCTCGATTCCACAAAATTCAATGGGTCTGATTTAGTGTCTGGGACTGAGTTAGTGGATTAGTGAAAAAATTTGGTTTGGACAAATAGCTTCTAAACAAATATGAGCGCATTGGGGTCAGTTTGAAATAACTCTTATCTCCAATAGTATTTTGGGTCTCTCACAAACGAAGTCTTCATCATTTTTTTTTAGAAAGGGGAGCAGAGATGAAAGAAGAATGGCGATCAAGGAGAAAACTCACAATACACTCACACTCCCTTTTGGACAAACTTTTGTCCTGCCTACTGTTTTACTGATAACGCCATGCTCAGCAGCCTGCTAATATTGTCCACCTTAGAAAACACGCTGTCCCAAACAATAGCGGTTGCCTTATCATGTTTTCGAAGCCTTGTTGGTCCGAAAACAAAAGCAGTAAACGGCCCAACTTTTGGTATATAAGGCTTGAGCTCCTTAGTTGACCAACCAACCATGTTCCGTCGCCTCGTTCTTCTTCTCCTCATTGTGGCTGCTGCAGTCGCTTGGCAGCAGAACCAACAACAAGCCGTTCAGCGTATGAGGGCTCATCAGATTCAACAGGCCGCCCATCAGCAGGTCCAGAAACAAGCCATGATGAGGGCCTTCAAGGCTAACCGAACACCCCGTTCCTTCCAGCAGATGTCGGGTCCTCGTGCCCAGATGATCAATCAAGCTCAGGTTCAGCAGGCCTTGAATAGGGCTCAGCAGATTCAAGCAACTCAGCAGATCCAGAAGGCAGTGGCCATGCAACGTGCCATGCAGATGGCTCAGATGGGACTTTAATCGTATTTTCGATTCAATACCAATAAAAAGCGTTGTTTAGGTAGTACTACGATGACAACGACGTGTCTTCTCCGTCGATTACTAACCTAAATAAATATTTACAACGACTATTGCAATTGTACAATTTGTTTGAGAAAAATCCTGCAGGCCGCCAACTCGAGCGCTCGATGGCCATCGACTGCCCTTTTCTCTTGATTTTGAATCACAAACTTAATTTAAAAATGTTTTCACCAAAAAGAGCTTGAATACACTATTTTTTCTACATCGCCCAAAAATCAAGTGAACCTCAGTAATCTGGCCTATTCACAACGAAAAATCGTCCGTTTGACAGAAAACAGAAACCATTCCATAAATTAATGCCTTTTTTAAATTATTGTCTCCGATTTTGCCGAAACGAGAAAATTTGCAAAGAATCGAATGTTTTTGTTGTCCAAGGCACCATTGTTCAACCAAAGATTTGAATTTTGCTGATTGAAATACAACAAAACCAATTACATATGTACCTTTTTTTCTACATCTTTATCGTCTAATGATTATTTTTCGAAGTGTTACCTACCTCGGTTTCCGGTTATTCAATAAAGTTACATGCCTTTTTTTCATAGAAAAAAAGCAAATCTTATAATGAAATCTTCGACGCCCCTTCATCGTTTATATTGCGGTTATCAAACCTATTAAATCGCTGCCTCATACATTTTTACGTCTTCAACTTGAAAAGCAGGCAACAACTAATGGAGAAACCAAATTTTCACACGTGTTATCAGAGGCATTGCAATCAGAATTACAGACCCTTCATTTATAACCAGCGATAATTCCTATCCAAAACAACTAATAAAATTTGTATCGTTGTAGCTAACGTTTATACTTCATCTGTAGCGACGTTTCTTCATAGAGAAATTACATATTCAAGGCATAGATGTGATTACGCGTTTCCTTCAGAGAAAGATAAAGATTGAGAGAGAAACCAAAACAAATGTACAGAGATTAGGATCAGAAACACGTTGCTCTACCTGCAATCAAGTGTTCTTCCTCGATCGCATGTACTATGTTATTTCAGCGTAATTTAGTGAGGTGTACGGCACATTGCGAGAAAAGTACTCTTTGGATAGATTCTTAATGAACTGGCCTTTCTTAAAAGGAAAAACAACCCGATCTAATTCTCACAAACTACACCTCCCGAACAGTACGAAATTTGCCGAAACTCAATATGTTTTCCAGTTATGTGCCGTCGTGTGTGAGTGTGTGAGTGCACATTTTCAGTATTTTCATGTCAAAATGACGTAAAAAACATTGTCGTATTTTCTCAACCTTATAATTTGTTCAAAAAAGAATTTACAATAATGTTATTATTTCTTAAAATACTTTCCACAATACAAACCATGCTTCACTGATTTCAAGATTTTTAATTTAGTTCTCACGGTATTGTTATCGTGAAACCCCGAGTTCGTAAATCTAGACGAATCGGCCCTAATTCAAAAATTGTTGTGGGTGTCTAGTGAAACTTTTGTAATTTTCTCGTTTCAAACATCAGTCGTGAATTTTGAGGACTTTGAGATGAATGTCCCCAGCCTTCCAAACGAGGAAAACTTCACCCGCGGAGCTTTGTGTTTCATTGTCTGTGTTTTCATAATGCCAATTCAAATACTGGTAATCTACGTAAGTTTTTCAGTTTAATTATGAATGATACAATTTTTAAGGCGATTATAAAACATAAGGATCTGAGAAATAACCCATATCTTCGAATAGTCGCCAGGATCATTGCATGCGATTTTTTTGGGTCGCTCTCACTTATAATTACTTCATGTTTCTTTTTTGCTCCGTCTTTAGCGGACAACCTTCCTTTGCAGAGGGTAAACAAAATTAAACGGTTTTGTAGATTTTAAATTTTCTTCAGTTGGTTGGAGGCATGATTGTAGCTGCTTTTACTGCTCGATTTGTCCCACATTGCTTGGCATCTGTATATCGAACCCTTGTCTTCTTCAACAAGTGCGATCCAAATAGAATGCCGAGAACGATGCAGGTGAGGTGAGGTGAGGTGAGGTGAGGTGAGGTGAGGTGAGGTGAGGTGAGGTGAGGTGAGGTGAGGTGAGGTGAGGTGAGAAAAGTTTCAGATTTTCGAAATTGTTTCTTGGACTTTTTCTCTCATTCTATTTGTCTTTGCCTGTATCTACCATGTCATGGATTTCGAAGGTGGACGATGGACATATGACCCAGACACTTTTTTCACGTTGATATACCGTTTCTTCGAAATGTTTGTCTGCCTTCCAGTAATTGTTTTTACCTATATCCTCCAGTTGTCAATCTTAGTGTCTATACGTTTGGTTTGCCATGGAAAATTTCCATTTTATCGCAGACTTTTCAGCTACGCCAGAGATTTTCTAGTTCAGTGGATTCAAAATACGAATGTTGCCTCTTGGCTCAGTCAACCTTTGTAATGATCTACTCTATAACTTTAGTTGCGATGTGGCATCTGACAGGTAGCAAATCCATCAAAAACGGGGTTTAATTCAATTATCGATTTTTAGATCCGGATTTCTACCCAGACCTAGCGGCTCAATTCCCCGAATGGGCAGAAACACTTTTACTAGTTTATTGGGCATCTGCTTACTATTTTAACTCAATACTTACTTTGACGGCTAACTCGTGAGTTTTCATTTATTGCTTTTACTTTTTTTATAATTTAGACAGGTGCGGGCAGCGATTTTCAGAAGCACTAACTACGTCCATTCAATTACTGTTGTGAAGTTTTAGAAATTGAATAAACATTGCAATTCTTGTAATTTTTATATAACGATCCTCAGTCATTGTCTGTAGTGCCCGCCAACCCTAGTTCGGCAAATTTTTAATAACGAATGAAATTATTCTGATGTTGCTAATCAAAGTTTCCATTACTACATCAAAATATTCGACTACGAAAGGAGCGTGACCTCGTTTTGGCCGAAGTAGGATTGGCGAGGAGTATATATGTCTTTCTCTATTATAACAATCTCTCTCCCTCTCTCTCTCTCTATCTTTTTCTATCTCTCTGTCTTTCTCTTTCTCTCTTTCTGTCTTTCTCTCTCTCTCTCTCTCTCTCTGTTGGTATCTCTGATTTCGCCGCTTTGTACATTTTTATGTCACTCTTTTGCTCATGATCTTGTAATCTCGTTTTTTCTTTATGTTTTTAATGCCTCTAAATCTCAAGTCTCATCAAAATCTGCTCCTTCCTGTCGTTTTTCATGGTTACTCTCTCAATCTACATACATCGGTGGTCCTCTCTCAGTGTTTAATTTTTTGGGGCACGCACTCTACGGCGTTATGATACGCGGCCGTCGGTCGCTCAGTTAGGCGGCCTCCGACAGCTGAAAAAGCGGCCTGCGGCCACACACACCCATTCTTTCCCCGGCCGCGATAATAAATAAAATTCAAACAACGACCGATCTCACCCTCGCAATTCGTGGATTAGTGCGTGAGCTTGTACCGATGTACAAAATATTCACACCACAGCTTTTTGTTAAATAAGAGGAAGGTTTCACAGTTTATCAGCAAAATACTGTTATCAGTGTCTAGATGTTGTCGCAACTTTGCTGCCGCTTTGTGATCTCACTCATCTGAAACCAGACTTTTCACATATTTAAAACATACATACTTACGAAGAGGATTTGGGCGCACGAGGTAACGCTGGTTGATCCACCTCATTCCGTAGTGTCTCTTCTGGAGAATCGGGCTAAACATTGCAGATTTATTTTATACTACATATCTTGAACACAGAGATGTTTGCAATTTCACACAAAAAAGTATTTATTCTCTGACAAAACACACCAAGTGGTTGTGAGCTAAATAAGTGCAGCTGTGAACTTTTGATATTAATTATGCGAAACGTTCCCAAGCACCTGGTTTTTTTTTGTTTACATAAACATACCTATCCACTCCCATGTAGGGTTCTTGGTCCATGAGGTCGTAAATAGTCCATGCTTGAGCCAAGGCCACCAGTAACAGAACGAGAAAGCAAATTTGCATTTTTCTGAACACAGTTGTGAAAAAAAGAAACACTAATGAAAGTCGGAACTACTTGAATGGAATTTGAATTTGTAAACGAAAATTGTGTTGTTTTTTGTGTTTTTTTTGAAGGCCATCTTTTGAGGGCATAAGAGAAATATTCAAAAGTTGTTTAGACAAATTAGCATGCAAGTGTGTTTGGCCCATAAAATAATTAAGTTAAATTTTGAGTAGGTACCAATAAGGAACATCTTTTTAACGCAGGTATTAAAACCGATTTTGCGTTAGTTGGGTTACTGTAGCCGAAACTATCGCTGTCGTACCAGAAGTTCCAACGTGAGCCAAATTGAAAACCGTCAATTAAAAAAATGTTAGATAGTTTTATAGTAAAAAAGTTTGTAATTGAATATAATCTAAATTTTCTGATTTTTCTCCCTTCATAACGAATAAAAATTTAGTTTTTTTTTTCAATTACCAACTTTTTTTCTATAAAATTATCGATCTGTTCATTATTGACCGTGTCACTTTGATTCACATTGAAGCGAGATATGGATCTTCTGGTACAACAGCGATAGTTTGGGCTACAGTGTGTTAAGAGGCTACTTCATTACAATGTGGCATTGTTTTAATTTTATACCTGCAGTATAAACTCTACGCACAGAATCAATCAAAGTGAGTTTGGCGAAGGGTATATTTGCGAATAGTCTTTGCCCATGGACCTTGGAAGGAGTTATAATTAACCTGCGCATCTAACGGGCTAATGAGCGTGCGAAACATGGTAACGTAGACAATTTTCTGGGCCAAGTGCGCACGCCGCTATTACAAGCTCTTTGGGCTAGGGGGTATAGAAACCTTTTTATTTTGAAAACAGGAAAAAAGTTTCGGATGCGAACCGTAAAACCTTTCGATAAAAACAAAAAAAGACGTTTTAACAGAAAGACGTATTTTGGCCAACATCTAGCAGGAGAGTGTAGGAAAACAAAACAAGAACCACCCAGTGTTTTTCTGTTGTAATTATGTCACGAAAGAAATTGGAATGTTCCCATAAACAAGCAATCGTGAGTGACATCTGGGCGCATTACTCCGGCTAGCCAATTTTTGGAGCTTGCCACGCAGACTTACGATGGTAATGCACATTATTCGGTTTCATTATAAGAAAAAGACGGCATTTAAAATGGAAAATGAGGAATAATTGGAAAAGATAATTGCAAAGGAGAATTTGAAAGAGGCGAAGTTGTCTTTAACGGTGTCCGAACAAGGGGCATGTTCAAAACACACACACACACACATACACACACACACACACACACACACACACACACACACACACACACACACACACACACACATACTTTAATTTTTTTATCTCTTTACAATATAAACAACAAATCTCAATTAACAGAACTTATCAAAATGTCGTTTGACAAAGTATGACTTTTGAGCAGACAGGTGGCTAGGAAGTGTATCATTGTTTAGAAAGTTGTCCAAACATAGACAAAACAAAAAAACACGGGGCATATTTGTTCCTGGGTCGCTAGATTTGCAAGCGAGGACGTTGTCATTTTGCTACGGTGTCGGTATCGCCCTGTTAGCAAGTAAATTACAATGCGAGTCTCGAATGGCAGAGAGGCAACGTCCTCGCTTAAAAATCTCGCGATCCGGGTTCGAATCCGCCCTTTGCTATTTCCCCTTTGCCTTTTGCTTTTTGCCTGACAACTTCATAGGCATATATATTGCGTTTCTGGTACCTGTCTAATCACGTTGAAACAAAATCTTGTCTTCAACAAGCTCAAACGAAAAAAGTCGTATTTTTGAGAACTTTAGTAACAACCGAGTTTTTAGGTGAGAAAAGAAAAGCTGTACAACGCGATCTCAACATTTGCAAGTTCTCAGTTAGCGTTTTACATTAATTAAAAATTTTCGGAGAATTTGCAAAAACTCCAAATTTTACTGTTTTTTGACAAATACTTTTTTATTTTCTAAGAATTTAAAAATGGTTAGGCGTTATTGTTTTCAAAAATTAAATTTTCTGCCAAAAAGGTACATTAATAATAAATATTCTTGGTATAACTTCCGTTTTGACCCTATACTTTAACTGTGAACTACCGTAAGCCGGGAAAAAAATTTCCTGTGCCAAAAAGTTTCAGGGTCATATTTTGGTCCCAGGAAGGCTCCCCCAAGTTTTCGGAAAATTCGTATTTTTTTTTAAAACTATTTTTACTATGTTGCTGTTCTTTTCGAATCTTACAGATACCGCGTTTTAAGCGCAAAACATTGCTCTGAATAATAAGAACAGTCCGTAGTCCATTTTTCGAGTACATTGATAATTCCATTTTATTTATTATTCAAAAAAAGTTGGGTAATTGCGGGTGAGAAGCCGAAAC
This sequence comes from Oscheius myriophilus, assembly GCA_964057215.1. Classification (NCBI taxonomy): domain Eukaryota; kingdom Metazoa; phylum Nematoda; class Chromadorea; order Rhabditida; family Rhabditidae; genus Oscheius; species Oscheius myriophilus. Next base: position 35,898,569 of record OZ059905.1, read on the forward strand.
TTAGGTCACCATTTTTTAAAAATTCATCTTTTATAAGCTGGCTTGTTTGAAAAGATTGAATAACTTATGAAAGCCGATTCTTTTCTAAGTTCCGTATACAACATAGAAAAGGTCAGTTCAGAGTTTTTCAAAAGTCAGCGGTGCCTTCCAAAATAGCAGAACGAAAACGACGACAATAGTGAGTGTGAGGTTTGGCGCCAAAAGGGTAAGTCAAAATTTGGTGATTGGAGGCGAAAAGTGGAGGGTTTGTTGTCCAAGCTGTCATTATGTTCCGGGAACGAGACGCCAATCGACACTAGCTGAAAGCCTTTTTGAAAAGGGCCCAGGTTGGACAAACTCGAAAAACAACTTTCACAATGTGGCGGTCTGAGAAATAGACTTTCGTTTCCTGGAATCGGGAGACAATAGAAAAATGAAAGACGGATTCGCCTTTATGATGGGGTGGGTGAGTGGTCAGCAAAGATATCTTTTCAACAACATGTTTTCGTTCTGTTTAGCTGAACAGGGTTCCTTAGCAATTTCCTTTTCGTAAGGTTGAAGGCGCTTCTGAAGTAACAATTTCGAAATAGGTTCAAAGGTTTAAAGCTCATGTTTTCTGCTTTTGCTGCATCACCCCTCATTAAACTCTCTCGCTGTCTTTCTTTCTATCCTATTTTTTCTTTCTCTCTGTTGATACCTCTCCTTCTCTAACTATCTTTCAATAACTCTCTTCCTCTCTCTTTCTATCTCTCTTTTTCTCTCTCTATTTCTCTTTCTCAGAATAACAATAATGAACTTTATAATGCCTTTTCCAGCCTTAACTTATGAGATCTCATTGTTTCTTCGCTGGGGGATTTTCTTCTGGCTTTGGAGGGAGTACAGTTGGATCTGTGTAAACCGCATTCGGATCCTGCTCTTCAGGTTTTGGTGGAATACTCGGTTCATGGGGTGAAACAGTTTGAACAGGGTATATTGCATTCGGGTGCTCGTCTTGCGGTTTCGGTGGAAGAATGGTCTGAATGGTCTGAACTGGGTAAACTCCGTTCGGATAGGCAACTGGAGCGGTGTAATATACTGGCATTGGCGGAGGAGCCACAAATGTTGCAGTTTGGACCGGAATTGGGTATCCAATAGGCAATGTCGTCACAACTGAAAAAGTAATATTTTATCTGAGCAAATAAAATATAGGTATTAGTTTTGCTTTAGCTCATTGGCAGTGTCGCTGAATGTAGTTTATCGGCAGCAAAGTTCTGTGAAAACCTCGAATACACTACACTGTCTTTGGAAACAGTTCAAAGTCACAGAAACGTTTCAAATGTGGCCCAAAACCTTCCTAAGGGCGGTATGTACTGCGTTATTAAAATTTCATCGTCGGTATCGTTTTTTGACCTGAACAATTTGTAATTTTGTAAAACTTATCGAATACATTTGAAGCCAATTTTTGTCGTGAATTTCAGCTATGCGCGAATTAATTCAAATGTTTAAAAAACCTGCATTTTCAAAGGCAATTTTCATTTTTTTGATGCTTTCTCTTGCAAGTCCATCAACATGACAGTAATCAAAGCCAATATTTGGTGAAAATACAACTCACCCTTGTGGAAAAAATAACACTATTGATTTTGATAAATTTCCTAAACCAGGAGGGTACGCGCGCCAACGGCGCTCACCTTCCATAGTCTGGGCCTATGACCGCTCAATACGGCGGCCTGCGGCCGCAAACATTTATGACCTACGGCCACTCATTACTCGGCCATCGGACGTGAAAATGGCGTGTAGCACGTAGAGCAAATCTCAACCTCTCCTTCTGAGGAAATGAGCGCGTAGTTTTACGTTGATAGATCACAGACACACTCACACAGAAACCATGGCGTTTTCTTATAAGAGATTATAGTACCCTACCGTAATCCAGTCTAGGTCAAAAAATCTATATTGACCTTTCAAAATGACTTATACAGGCCCTAGGAAGGATATTGACCAAATTTGGGCCGATTCTGAGAATTATAGATATTTTGGTGTTTCCGAGATGCTGTCGTAAGGTGAGTGCAAGTAGACAAAATGGCTTAGGGTGGATTTAAACTCGAGTCGAAAGATTTGTATAAGCGTGAACGTTACCACTTCGCCGCTATGTCGGTCTGTCGCTGGCTATTTATCCTAAGTGCGAGCCCCAGGCAGCCGCTTTGCAAGCAGTTTTACTCTTTCAAGTTTTTACCTTTTCGAGTTTTTCCCGTTTCCCAGTGCGGAACTCTTTCCTTATGCAGCCGCCCACATGATACAAAGTAAAAAAGCTGAAATTTCAATTCTGTTTCAACACTTGTCAGTCAATTAACCTGTTCTCTGTAGGATTGGAAGCAGATGATGGTCATCACACAATTCACGATTGGGAATAAGACATTCATCCAAGTCTGCGATTTTAAAATCCAATCGAAAAAGGTCATCAGGAGCTCAAATGTGATGAAGGAAGGAAGAGGCGAGCCTCCGTCCCCACTGTCCATGTCTAAGATTATTATAAATCGGTAGGTTTAACAGGGAAACCTTACTCGCCAAAATTTCACTTATTAATTCTTGTATCAAATCAGCGAGCTTTGTTGTGGTGAACTCGATAAATGCCTTGGTGAAATTTGGGATTTCATTGAAAAGCGCAATCGTTCCGTAGGCGAAGAGAAGCCACATTTTTACAAAGAGAGCGGGTCTTCGCTGAAAAAGGAAAGATTTCACTCACTAGCCCGTTCAAGTTGCCTCGCCTCATCAAACCTCACAAATGACTCCCTAGCTCATCACAATAATTTCCATTTATTTGTTTTTTGCAAAAATTTTCCAAGAGAGTGTCCGAAAAAGTCGTTGCTACTCTACGGAATGCCACATAAAAAATTTCGAGAAAAAATCAGAATTAAGACCCGTTGTCTCAGAGAATATCAGAAATGTTTTTGCTTCCGATTGGCCTCTTAACTTGTAAATGACTTACTTATGAGTGTAAAGGTTTAAAAAATTCCTTTAAAAAATTACTTATACAAAAATTACTTATACCTACTCTCAAAAAATCAAAAATCTCGACATTTTAATAAAAAGCGTAATTGAAGCATTCAAGCAGGGATACCAAAAAAAGGAAATATTGTATGGTGAAAATTACGACAAATTCAGTTAGAAAGGTCCCAGCTTGGACTTTTCTGTCGTTGTTTGATGACACTAGACATTTTGAGCCAAAAATAAATGTTGGATGTGTTACAAAGTTGTTCAAAATATTTTAGGAGTAGTTCAAAGTATATATGGAATGGGTTTCAGTCAAGGATAACGGAGGTACTGTAGCGTCAGGATAATGGTAGCCGATTAATTCCAATATGGCCCCGGACTTTTGTATTGGTACATAACTAAGTTCTATACAAGTTTAGAGCCCAATCGAAAGCAAAAATATTTCTGTGAGACAAGGGTGCTCATTTCTCTCAGACATCGCGTTTTAAGACACGATATCTGAAACAGTGAGCGACACTCGTTCAAAATCACACTTTTTGTACTCTATTGTGCTGAAACATAAACTCTCTACTGTTTAGGACCTATTTTGCACATAAATCATTTTCTTTCCAGACTGTAATTCCACAGCGAAATAATGGAACCATGACCTGGTATGTCATAATCTCTTCAAAAGGGGTCATTTCGCAAATCCGGTCAGTTCATTTTGCTGTATTTTGTGTTGACAATATTTAATTCAATTTGAAAGCTCGACTTTCATTCTAACGTGTGACATCGCCTTTGCACATCAGGTCACATTTATAACCCCGATGAAACATTTATCTCACAAAAGTATTGCAGAAAAAAGGGTAATTTTGGGTACGTTTTAACATTCAAATTAAATTCTCGTTAAAATAACACTAGAGATTTTTGTATTCAACAATTGCTCTAGAACAAATCATACGCCAAATCGATTGAGCTAGGTATGGATTCTCGCCTCATAATGGTGGCCAGAACACTTCTTTTTGAAACTGTTTGCAGCCAATTTCACAGGTTTGGAACAAAAACCGAGCTTTAGATTAAAATGAATATTTGTCATCACAATACTTTTAACAAAATGAAAAGTTCGATGCGACTCCGTTAATGGGAGTTATGACGTGATAGGTCATCGTTCCATTATTTTGCTGTGAAGAGAAACAGTCCGGAACCAAAGTGATTTTTGAACTGAATGGGTTCTAAACAGTACGGAGTTAAAGTTGCAGCCCGATCGGTGGCAAAAAGTATAGTTCTGAACGGCAGGTCGGCCTTATGAAAGCATTTGGAAAAACTGGGGCCCCGCATAATGACCAATTTCTACCATTTTTTGCGAACGGTTTCATATGTTATATATATATATATATATATATATATATATATATATATATATATATATATATATATATATATATATATATATATATATATATATATATATATATTTACCAGTTTCTGGTGATTTCAATTCTGAACTTTAAAGTTACCTTCGCCCTCCACCTTTGATTTCCCAGTGTTATACAGCAGCAAAAAGATCCGAAGATGCAGAACAGGAAATACACAAACGTGGCGAAGTAATGAATGACGGTTACGCCAAGATCGTACAACCTCAGCAAATCGTACCACATTTCGATTCCCCAGTACTGAAAGTTTTCTATCATCACATTGGTTTCTACGAAGACAACTCCAAAAAACTAAATTTACCCGTGAGTTGTACAAGACGAAGTTGATTATGTTGACAAAGCCAAGGATGAGCACCCCAAAGATTGTGTTGAAAAGCCAATGATTTTCCAATTTCGGAGCGCATATTAAGATCATTTGTTCGATGAAAAGAAACATAAGACCTGGAAAAACATAGATTTGCATGAAGTTTAACGGGGACGCCCCCTATTTGTGAAGACCGTGCGCGAAAAGTTATGATTGGGGCGCGTTTTGTGCGGTTTTTTTTCACCTGACCAACGTGCCAAAGTTTTTATGTCGTAAAGATTGGTGTAAAAGTCTACCTGTTGGAAAAACAGCTCTATTCATGGCGTCAATAGCAAGTTCATTCTCCTGCCACTCTTTGCTTTTGAACCAATGTTTGAACGGGGCTAAATCTTCGGGATAGGCCGAACATTGGAACATTTGCAAAATTCCATACATACTTATGTTGATGGCGTGAAAGCGAATAGCCGTGGAGCGCATTCGGTGACCGAAGAGGGAAATGAGGAAAATGAACACCAGGATAGGAGTGGTGACGAAGATAATGGCGGCTTTGACATTTTTGTCAATTTTCTCTGAAAACGGTGATTTGCTACACACCCACACATACTCACACACCCCCACACACACACTCAATACACTCACACACTTACACACGCACACACGCACACACGCACAAACGCACACACACATACACGCACACACGCACACACGCAACACTCAACACACTCTATAAACTCACACAGTCACACACTCTCATCCTCACACATTTTCCCAGACACTGACGCACTTTTTTCTATCCCGACAGTTTAAATTACAAATTGAGTTTGTCAATGTAATGCGCGTTTTTTGTATTCAATTAACAGCTTCAGGCCAGCACGATCATGTCACTCGGGCCAAACGTCACAAACGTTTTGCCTTCTGTTTTCAAAATTGCATTTTCGCTAATAGTGCGGCGCACTGAGGCGGTTGAATTTTTCGTTCGAAAAAGTGAAACAGAGAAAGTACAATTCGAAACGTGTTCTTATACGAAAAAAGTTTGAAAGTCGTGTGTTTTCAATTCAAATTTGACTAAGTTGCAAGTCTTTATCTTTTCCAGGAAGACTTCAAATTCAAATTTCCTGTACTTTAAATTCGTAAATGATGAAGTTCAAATTTTTACTATACTTAGTTCGTTATTAATTTCAAATGTTTACAACGACATTTTAAGGAATTCCATATCCTACGTCGTCAGGTTGTTTCAATTTTAATGAGTATTCGCTATAAGGACCAAAAACAATACGTTTTTTTACATTTCATTCTACTAAATCACAGAACGTCGTTAATTAAAGCTCACTGTTTTTGCCGACCGCACCTGTCAATTAGCCTCTATTGTCACCTGGGGAAACTATTGTTACACTATATAATATTTGGGTAAGAGTTCTTTGAAACCAGTTTGAAAAGTGAAGAATCACAGTTTTCAAAAAGACAAAACGCTTGTCACTCACCTAACCCCAAGAGTTTGCCCCCAAAATACAAAGAAAACCAACCATTCTGAGCTTCTACAGAACTGATAAGAAGAAAGAGGAGACATAAAGTTGCTTGTGGCAAGAGACGGGCTTTTCTCATTCCATTCGAGTGATTCAAATGAATCACGTTGTCATAGGTGCCCCGAGGGGTGGAAAGAAGAAATTACTGAGCGCTCGAGCAGGTGCTCATAAGCGAGAATTGCCGGCTTCACCTGTTTTCTGAGCAATAATCAAACTGCAAATGTTAGCTGGCGTTAATCGCAAGTGTTGTTAATTTCACCTGAGGGGAGGGGGCAACAAAAGGAGGGAAGTGTTCCGTGTTCGAAAACATGTTTCAGAAAAATGCATCTGTTGGCCATACATCAAATTCATCTCTTTGTCTCTCTATCTCTGTCTTTCTGTCTCTCTGTGTCTCTCTCTCTGTCTCTCTGTCTTTCTGTCTCTCTGTCTCTCTGTATCTCTATCTCTCTGTCTCTCTGTCTCTCTGTCTCTCTCTCTCTCTGTCTCTCTCTCTCTCTCTCTCTCTCTCTCTCTCTGTCTCTGTCTCTATCTTTTCTGTCTCTGTCACTTCTCCTCTATATCTGTGATTTTGAGTGATTACATCTTATGCTATTTTAAGTAACAATTTCCTTTAAACACAATACTCTTCACTGATCAATAAACGCAAAATTCTATTTATTACCCGACGTCATATACGCAAAAAATACCCAGAAATGAACCAATTCTTCGAAAGAAAGGTGAGAAAGAAATCCAGTTTGGTAATTATAATGCTATCTATTATTACGTGATGTTTGTTCTTCTTGACCAGATGGTTGTTCAAACCCGTCGTGTGCGTGTTCTGAAAATGTGAAATTACCCCCGTTGTTGATGTTGTAATGGAGTGGAGATTGAAAATAGGGCATCAACTGAGCTGGTTAACATAAAAATTTGAAACAGAAAAATCGGAAAGTTAAACAAACATTCCTTTTGTTTCCTTGAGTTTTTTTTTACAATTTATCCTTGAAAAATGTGAGAGTTTTGTGTAACCAGTGAAACACTTCACCACTTCTTAAGCTGTTCATCAGATGGAGCGACAACTCAACCATGAAGTCCATTCTTATTTATTCTGCCAGGTTTGTTGTTTTAAACAATATTTTTTTAATGTAAAGCTCAGAAAAAGCCTTGAAGTTGTAAAATTTTTAGACGCTTGTTGTCTACACGCAGTTCTATGCAGCCTCGAGAGCGCGCCCTGGAAACGTAGACAGTAATACGGATAATAATTGTTTTGCATCCTCCTCTCTTCCAGCGCTCTCTCAGCCAATTACAATCAAATGCGGCTCATTAACATACCTTGTAAGTGCCGGGCACGCAGGGCGTACTACCCGTTTACACATATGTAGACGGATACCCATTTTTGACCACTTTGAAGCGTATTTTCTCGAAAAAGGTAAATTTTCGACCCATAGTCATATATATTTTGATGATCAGCGATTTTTTCTTTGTTAATTGAGCTATTATTGTAAAACCCGCCTGACTGTCCTTTTAAATGGTGAAAATAGTAAATTCCCTGAAACTTAGCGCGCGCTCAGCGTTTTGGGGTGCCCGTTCCGGAAGCGGCCCCTCCGGTCCCTAGCGAGAATGCTACATCTTGTTTTCGCTGTTTACGTTTCTGAAAAATAAAACGCAACTCTTATTATTTCTAGCAATAGTTCCAAAAAATCCAAAAAAAAAGTCTCACCTCCTTCCAAAGACCCTTGATGCACATGAATATCAGCCCCATGTTCAGATGTATTTTCATCTCCTGCCTTGTGTTCATGTTCATGTTCTCCTCCACCGATTGAAATGACAGTTTCGTCTTCTTTTCCATGAGGACCTCCCAAAATGTGAGGCGACAGAACCTTCAACCCTTTTTTTACCGCGGTCACTTTGAAAACTACCTCAAGAAGAAAGTGTTCCTCACTTTCCACCCTTGGCGACAGGATATTCGGACTCAAAATGATCAAACCATAGCTTTCACCGGATCCAACATTTGGGGACAGGAAAGCTGTAAAAACTATAGTTTTAGAAAGAAAATAAACTTACTTGGGCTCAAAACGTCGATAATAAGAATTTCAGGTGAGAGGACTCGTGGTTCAAAAGCTCGAGGGTTTAAAACTTCAGCAATCTTAAGTACTTTGGTTGTACTGAAGATAAGGAGTGATGTACCAGAGCTCTTGGAGAGAGAATGAAAGGGTAAAAAGCTCTTGGAGACAACACCTCGGCGTGTAGAGCTGAAGGGGATAGGATACGAGCGACTAGGGCTGCTGGAGCAAGAATTGTGGCGATCATCGCTTCTGGAGAAAGAGTGACAACCTGAAACAATGAAGACAGCGTCTCTGGCAAACTCGAGCAGGTCATAGAAAAAAATAGGGAATCATTGAGAAACTTTAAGATCAATAAACTTTTTCATAGGGGATTATGGGTCAAAATTATTGGAAGTTTTGCAAGAATTTGCCTATCCGAAACATTCCGTATCCGAAACATTCCAAAAACTAAAAAAGTGAGTTAAAAACAGCCGCGTTCAATACTTTCATTGTCTTTTCATTGTTTGTTTCTCATGATAGGATTTAGGGTTTTAGCCTAGAACCGATGTTTCTGGAAGTTTTTCTCAAATACACTTTTCACGATTTTTTCAAATTTAGTTGGCACTTTTGAAGATATTGATTAATCCTCTACCTTAACCCGCTACCCATTAATATTCACGGTCCGCGCGTTCAAAACGTATCTGTGGTCATTGAAATGTTAAGTTCATCTTTTCAAGAAATCGCAGGTTTTTTCAATAAAACTAAGTTTTCGCAAATGACAAAAAGAGCTACATGGCAAAAAGTTTCACCTACGAAGTCCAATTTTTTTTCTACACAATTCAGTTTCAAGGCGAATTTTCGTTATGATGGTCACGGAGTTTTTTGGGCTTACATTTTTGAAAAAGTCCCCAAAAATGTAGCGTATTACTTCCATCTTTTAGTGATTTAGGCATTTGGCGACGCTTTTGTGCTTAAAGTTGAAAAAAAAAATAAAACTGCAATTTTATAAACAAACTTAAAGATGTTTCAGACCCTATTGCGGAAGTACACAACATTTTCATTATTTCTGAGATCAATTTAGACTATTCCTTCAGAAGAAAGTCAAACATCGATACAAGTACGAAGCTTTCAAAATGGCACATGTTGGTTGGGTTGTTAATATTTGAGCCAATTCTTATGCTATGAACTTTTTTCCCTAAAGCGGTGACTCAATTCGGCTGCTCAATTCTTTACAGAAAGGGCGTCGTATGCTTGAACAAGAATGAATTTCTGTCCTGGATCGAACGCTTTTTAGAATTCACCTAAGAGCAACATGCACAATTTGGCGATGAGAAAGCATTGCATAAAATGCGTAAATGCAATAGAGAGCAAAGATTCTAACATACTTAGAGAAAGATTGCTGAGTTAAAATTGCGTTGTTTGTTTTGCCAAAACTAACCGACAATGTCTGTGATGACAGTAACTCCGTGATGAAAAACTGTGGAGACAGAGTTATTGCACTGAGTGTGATACCCTCTCCAACAAAACTGGTAAAAGCAACAGGAGTCATTGTGTAGTAAGTGACGTCGCCAACTTTCACACCACGTTCTGGTTCTTCTGTAACTCCAGTGTCTGTTGCAAACAGAATAGATTCATTTCCCAAGATTTCATCATTTGAATCTGCTTCTCTTTTGAATCTATCTGAACCAGATATTGTTATATTGATTCCAATGGTTTACTTGGCCAAGCTGGTAATGGGTAGTGGGATACTTTTCCAATTTGCGATATCTCTCGAATGTAGTTCTCTATATCTTTTTCTCTCTCGTCGATAGATTTGAGCGAGATATCCGTGACATTCAGGTCGTTTCCGAAGTAAACTGAAAAGTAAGTGTATAAACAATATCGAAAACTTTACATTTTTTGTCCGAGTACACTTTTTCCATTTGGGGCCTATCTAAAAACGCATAACCTTTTTGACGATATGAGTCTTCTTGATCGGTAGAGAAAGAACCTCGTGCCCTGCAAAATTTTGCAACACGCGCACACTCACATACGCACACACGCACATACATGTACACACGCACACACGCACACACGCACACACGCACACACGCACACACGCACACACGCACACACGCACACACGCACACACGCACACACGCACACACGCACACACGCACACACGCACACACGCACACACGCACACACGCACACACGCACACACGCACACACGCACACACGCACACACGCACACACGCACACACGCACACACGCACACACGCACACACGCACACACGCACACACGCACACACGCACACACGCACACACGCACACACGCACACACGCACTTAATCCAATGATGATCATGTCGACTCATTTCCTGCATCATCGGGTAGTGAACCCTCTCCAGTTCTTCCATCTCCGGCTTTATGTGTGAAATGGCACCCTGAACGATAATGTAGGGAAAAGTCTTAAAATTCACCTCTAGAGCTTGCCCAGCACCACTTAAATCCATGATCAACTCGAGCATCGTTTTCTGATAGTCTTGGTTAGAAGTTACAACCTTGAGCATTCAAAAATTGGGTGCCTATTATGTTTGCATGACATACTTGAAACAAATTCGGAAGGGAGAAGAAACCGTCACTGTGGAAGGACAGCATATTGGGAGAAAGAAACTGCGGTGTTTTGCTGCGGTCGGGGAGGATCGAGAAAAGACGAGGGGATAAAATTGAGACTTTGCTTTTTGCAGTGAGGTGTGTTTCCTGCAAGAAGTTGTTTTCCCTACCTTTACATCTGTAATCCTCTCTGTCTCTCTTAGCCTCTCCCACAGTCCCTCTCTATCTCTCTATCGCTCTTTGTCATTCTCTCTCTCTCTCACTCATTTGTTCACTCACTCATTTTAATGTCGTCTTAAAAGACTACATCTCTGTAATTCTAAGAGTATTCCCGCGACATATGATCCGTTTTAGTCTAAGATTTGGCTCAAACTTCATGCACAAGGTGATCTCTGAGTATTATGCTTGTAATTCGAATTCGCGATATTGATGAATCGAATTCGCGATATTGACTTTTTTCGACGGAATGACGTCATCAAATACCGCAGCCCATAACTTACCTATATAGTTTGGAAAACAGTGTTGTTTGGAAAGCAAATTTTATAAGGAACAATTCTGTGATCGTAACAAAATTCAACTTCCATATACAGCAAAATTGAAATAAAAGGTTTGTAAAAATTGAATTTTCAGGTGGAAAGGGCCATTTTTGACAGCTGTGATTCCAAATTTGTTTTTACCCAGAACTTGAGATTGAAACAACCAAAGTTGGTTTCACAGTTTTGAAATATCAGTCACCCTTCATCTTCAAAAAACGCAACGAAAAGTGCACGAAAGACCACCACAGGCATGAAGTTTCAGCCACATCTAAGACAAAAACGGATCCTGTTTCGCGGCACCACATAATCATGTCGAAAATTATGGAAACGTTGTCTTAACTCACGCAATCGCTTTCTCTTTTTCTCGCTTTCCACATGTTCAACTCACAGCAAAGTCGTTTATAATTCCCAAGACATGCTCCAACACATCAGCTTCATTGTTTGGAACTTGGGGATCCCTGCTCAAGAAAGGCATGTTCATCTTTGAAAACAACCTAAACAATAAAATTTCTTTTGATTTCTGAAATTAACTTACTTTGAGTTTTCCCGATTAACCAGTGAATAATACTCCTTCACCTTCTTGGTTTTGTCAAAGTAGTCTTTAATCCGCCTAATATTATTCGTATGCTGATTCGACTTCTCTGAGCGAGTTCCTAAATTACGACATAATATGAAGTAATACACTTTTTGGTAAACCTTTTCCTAAGATTGATGAAAAATATTGAGCGGTTATTTTTGAGTAGTCGAGGGGTTTTTTGGTTAAATCCACTGAAATGTTGCTTTCAAGAAAAATTTTCAAATTCTCACTCAGAGGTTCTCGTCCATCGTTGATTTTCCTCTTCCACCGCCTTCTTCTCTTAACTGTCAATGCAGTTTCATACGCTTGGGCAACTTCAGAAAGCAGTTCTTGTTTTCTTTTCTGTTTTATTGTCTCCTTTTCTGGATCTTTCTCAGCTTGAAACTGCGTCAAAATGACTTCCATATTTGTTTGATTCTCTGTTTTTGCTATCTTCATCCACAGTTCGGATTTGAGGTTGTAGTTCTTCGATCGCCATTTGGAGGACGTTGTACGATAGGTTTTCTGATCCGTTCTGTAGGTGTTTTTGTAGCGTTTGAAGCGGAAATAGGCTGGTCGAAGGTCCTTTTCTCTATCTCGGGCGTCGAAAAGTTTAGTGGCACAACGAGCGAGTTCTATTGTTTTCTTGGCATTATGCTCGCAGAATTTGTAGATGATTCGGTCAATTTCAGGGACAAGTGGTAGACAGGCTCGAGATTTGGCCTAAACTTTTTTACAACACTAAATATTCCACTCAATCAATGGCAAAAACGCCGCAGTTAAAGGGACAGTAAGGCGGGTTTTACAACATTGGCTCAATAAACTGAGAAAACTTTGCTGATCATGAAAATATTTATGACTATGGGTCACAAATTTACCGTTTTTGAGAAAATCCAAATCAAAGTCGTCAAAACCGGTCTTCGGAATATTCAACGTTCCAATTTTAGTGGTAGTTGGTAATTCGATTACAGATCTCACTCTTATCAGAAAAACTCTTTTTGAGTTTTACATTTTCGTTAACTTTGAAAAGAGGTTTGGCCCATTTAGTGCAGATTTTGCGGCCGCAGTTTACAGCGGCTTTTTGAGGGGCGTCCGCATTGTGCCGCCGGGTTTTCGCAAGGCGTTCAACAACGGGCGGAAACTTGCGAAATTTTGGTATTCCGCAGATATTTTGGCATTATTGAACAAGTTGTAAAAAAAATATTTTAAATTTTTGTTTTCCCATTTTTGGTAGATGCCCAAAAACAGTGTGCAGCCCGGGTCTCTGGACCCCCAAAATATCAATACGTGAAAAACCGCTAACAGTCAACTTTGCGAAAAACTTAATTTTTTCCTAATGGTTTGTTAAAACTCGTGTGAAAATGTTTTTAAATTAAAATATATTTCCCTTTTCCAGGTTAGACTGTCCGTACTTTGATAAAAATGAACGTTTATATTTCGTGCATGTGGTTTTTTATTGTGCCAGTGTACTTTTCGGGTGATTTTACAAGGAATCGGTAGCCAACTTTATGAACATCCGACTGGATTTTGCTTCCTCGTAAGCTTGCTGAAAGTTTAAACTCACTAAACAAAATCCGGATTTTCTACATATACAAAACGAAAACTGTGGACTAAATTATACTTCTCGCCAATCCTACTTCGGCCAAAAAGCGGCCACGCCCCTTTTGTAGCGCACTATTTTGATGTAATAATGGGAAATTCGAATTTCAACATCAGAATAATCTCACTCATTTCCAAGACTCGCTGAAGTAGGATTGGCGGGCACTATATACGTAGTTTATGTTCATTGCATATAACATATCAAACCGCACAATAGAATTTGCTTTTGTTGAAATTTGGCTCACTCACATTAATCCTACCTTAATCAGTCCTCTTAACGTGGCCGTGTACCAAACTTCTCTCAAAGTCTCCTTGTTCACTTGAAATACCCGTGATTGTTCATTTTCTAGGCTAACTGAAACTTATTTTAAAAAATATAGTAAACGTTACGAACATTTAACTAGAATCGCTAAACAGAAAAGCGACAGCATACACGTCGGTGAGTGAAGTGGCAAATAGGGAGATTTTCAAGAGCCAGCAATTAATCGCGGATTTGGGCTGTTTGTGGTTACGCAACGGGTCATCCGTTATGGGAACGATTGCGTGAAAACAACGTTTACAATTACTTTTTTGTAGTTTGTGGCTTGATTAATGTATTTTTATAATAGCTTATCAGTCTTTTTCACTTCCGGTTATCTCTAGACCAATGCTTCTAGACAGAAGTCACGTGCCTGTATTATTTTCTGCTGGTCACAGGTTGTTTCACATTTTTTTCCTGGCTGCATTGACACATGACAAGATAACGGATCAAAATGCGGTTACTTCTATCAACCCACAAAAATACAAAATAGTAGTCAACTTGCTTTTCATGGTTTGTGTTTCTATCAATTGCGTTTGGAGCAATACTATTATGTTTCGCAAAATGTATATTTTTAATGTAAAAACATGTTTCTGTGTTTTTTGTGCCGTTTTTTGTGCCGAATAACTGCAGAATGTTTAAAAAGATAAACAATACAGTGATGACAAATATAATGTTCAGGACCTAGTAGTAAAGTGGCCTACGGCCGCATCTAGGCGCTGCACTGCTAGCCAACATCTGGAAACTACCAAATCTACATTGGAATATTTTTCAGTAGATTACTCGTTTAGGCATAATTTTTGGAAGAAGAACTGCTTTTAAGAGCAGCATTTTGTTATTCCATTCCAACAAGTGCATATTTGACAATCTAGATGAAATGACCTTATTCGAATGCTTTAAAAAAAAGTTGGCTTGAAGCTTGTGTTTGTGAAGCTCAGTGAAACGTCCTTTTTCAACAGGATGGCATCAAAAGTTGAATAAAAAACGCTTCAGTTTTTTATTTTTTTAAATTTTTTTTGAATTAATTTTTTCCAAGTTTGCAAGTTTTTTTAAAGCCTTTTCAAAACGGAAGTGAGCCGTTTTCTAATTGCGCCGTTCCAATTGAAATTTGAGTGGAAAAACTCCCTGATGTTCCATTTAATGTTCAAAATGTAACAAGACGGTTTCCATGAAATTTTTTTCAAAGGTCGAAATTCAAATGTCATCATTGGAGGCGTATCTGCCCAATCTTCTTAGAAGTTCTAAACCTTTTGATAACCTTGTCTAAAGCAGCGCATATTGAAGGTCATTAAAGACTTAGGGAAAAAATTTCCTTGAAGAAATAAGACAAGTTTTCAGATTTTCTTTTCAGTTGAAACCTTCACTGAGGTAAAGCTTCTTTCTCATTTGCTCCCTACCATACATCCCTACTATATCTGAACGTGAAAAATCATTAAAAAAAATATAGAATCTCAATTCAATTTGTTTCTTATGACCAATTTTCAGTATCCGCCTATATATGGTCGCATTGCCTTTTTCACAGCGCAAGTGCAAGCCTTAAAACCCCCCGCTGATACCAAAAATCGTAAAAATTCGTGCTTGCCCCTTCCAACGAAGTCCTAATCCCACTAATCGTGCACACGGATGCACAGATAATGGGTCCAATCGGTGGGTGATAAGGCGCTTCGTCAGGGTTCAGCTCCCCCGGCTGACCATACTTTGATCTGGCTAATTGACAACCCGGACTCGAACTACGTAGGGAGCTGGGCGGAGGTTCGTAAAAGTGTTATCATAAACGCCTACATTGGTTTTTACGGTCTGAGATTAGAGAAATGTGACGCTACTGAACTGAACACAACTTCAAAACTTCAAAAGTCAATGTGATTTATATAGACAAATATTTACATTTATACAAGACATGTATTTGAAAAACTGCTCATGACTCGGTGTTTTGGAAAATCCCTTGCCATGCTCGAGTCAGCGTCAAAGTAGTCTTCGTTTGAGGTTTGTGACCATTCAATGAAACCAACTTTTAAAATTTAGAGTGTTGCAAAAAGTTCTATTATGAAGAGTTCTTTCGTTTGTCACAGTTATGTACTTCGTTCTGAAATTGAAAAAAGTCTACTACAAAGCATAGTTGATCATTGGTAATAAGAACAGTAGCATCCCCCGCTCCTTGATCTTGTGCCAAGCTGATATGAATTTCGGCGCCGAACCATTGACGAAACTAGTGGGCAGAAGAAAGGATACGCCTGGGTACCATCTGAAAAGCACTTCCTGTTGATACAACTTTCACTACGCCAAAATTAAATCAGAAGTAGTTGTTGCGATAATACAAAAAAAAACACAAACTTGTTTTGAGAGAGCATGTATGGCAGATTATTACCTTTTAAGTTAAAACTTTTTCTCAGATGAAAAGAGCCAAACGGTTTTTAGGAATTGTTGTTGCAAAACATCTCCGCTATCAATCAAAAGTGAAAATCACAATTACTAGATTTAACTAGCCATTGTGATTTTCACTTTTGGTCTAAAAGACGCCGTCTCTGTAAGAATCAAGCAGTCGACAATTATATGGCAAATTCCTGTGGATAAACCATACTCACCGCTCGTTTAAACAGGTGTAAAAAGAAAAAAAAGGAAAACAAGGAATACAAGACATACTTGAAAAAAGTAAAACCATTTTTCGATTATCCTTCCTTACTGATTTTTTTCAAAATAAGCACTTTAAAAAATTTTTTGTCAAAACTATTTTCACGTTTGGAATTTCGAGTTTTTGCCAATAATAAAATTTTTTTTTCAAATTTTTCTCAAAATAAATTATATGATACTGTATTTTGGGAAACTTTGAAATGAACACCATTTAATAATTACCTACCGTGACCGTCAGGATTTATCTACCGTAACCCGGCTCCAGAAAATGTACATGATCCCGAACTGTGTTTTTTGCGGCACACGAAGTGTCGACTTACCTGAGCATCCACGATTTAAGTACAAGACGTCAGGGTACATTTGGGAATGGCCAATGGGTAAAAAAACATTTTGAGCAACGCAAAACTAAGCCAGTTTGATTTACAGTTTGCAAAAGATTTGAACGATCGCACAAATCAACTTGAATGTGTAGGTTTTTGTTTGCAGTTTTGTGTTTGTTAACCGATAAGAGTGAATCAGCATATCTGCAGAAACTTGACTACGATCATTCGTTCTTTGGCTGGAATAGTCAGTCTACTTTACGGAACCAGTATGACGTCAGAGCTACCGCTAATCTCAACCTGGCCTCCGTTTCCTACGTGTTTCTCCTTATCAGGTGCAACGGCATCGAAACGCAGACAGGGCCCTTGTTTCGTCCTATAAAAGTACGGCTCTGCGATAAGATCCTCAGCAGTCGGGATGCTTCGCTCGGTTGCCGTAGTCCTTCTCCTCGCCGTTGGCGTGGCCGCCATCGCCAGGGTCAATCTGCACAAGCAGACCTACACCCGCGACAAATTCAACTTCAAGCTCATCGGAGAGTACCTGAAGCAGAAGTATGTCAAGGACTACGTCGTCACCGACAACAGCGCCTACAACGAGGGTCTGACCGACTACGGAAACGCCCAGTACTTCGGAGATGGACAGATCGGAACCCCCGCCCAGTCCTTCAAGCTTCTCTTCGATACCGGATCCTCCAACCTCTGGGTTCCCGACAGCACCTGCAAGGCCACAAACCTTGCCTGCAAGACCCACAACAGGGTAAGTATGGGTCACCGTAACCCAAACTAACAAAATGGTTTCAGTACGACTGCACCAAGTCTAGCACTTGCACCAAGACCACCCAGCCTTTCGAGATCCAGTACGGAACCGGATCCATGAAGGGAATCGTCTACAACGACGTGTACTGCGTAAGTCATTATTTTGAAACGTTGTGAAAACTTTACAAAACTTTAAAAAATGAATCAAGTTAGTAAATTTCGGGCTTTGTATGATACACAATCTGAACATTATAACTCTAAAAAGGGCACGTTTTACTGATATTTGCGACTGGAGCACATTTACTCTACATAGACACTAAGAAGTTGCGATTGGAGCATACTTTCTGTTTTCCAATAATTTTCTTATATAAATACCCAATATAAAATTTAAAACTCTACAAAAAACACATTGTTTAAAAAAACAATTTTAAAACTAATCGAAATCTATCTCAAATCTTAGCTTTTTGGAAACTTATCAAAGTAAGCACGCTCCAATCGCAATGTCTTGCGGTCTATGAAAGTTAACTATACTCGAATTACAATTCAAGAACTTAAAAGTCCAAATTGCAAATTTGTTCTTTTTGGTTCTGGTGATCTTTGCGAAAATCACGCCCCAATCGCAACTCGATTGCGAGTGTTTAAAGTGAACGTGCTCCAATCGCAATTTTGGGAAACTTGTAAATTACCGTGCGCCAATCGTAACTGAATATCTGCTTGTAAACATGCTCCAATAGATTTTTTTATAGTGACTAGAAAAGCACGCAACCGCAAATTTTGACTATTCCAAATTTTTAGTAATTTCCTGAAAACATGCTCCATTCGCAATTTGACTAATCTAATTTTTCGTTTTTCAGTTCGGAAAGGACCAGAAGTTCTGTACCGACAAGACCCAGGGCTTCGCCGGAGCCGTCACCGAGCCTGGAATCACCTTCGTCGCCGCCCAGTTCGACGGTATCCTCGGACTTGCCTTCGACTCCATCTCTGAGGACAAGATCGCCCAGCCCATGGACCAGATCTTCGCCAACAAGGCTATCTGCGACCAGCAGCTGTTTGCCTTCTGGATGAACCGCGACCTCGACCACAACGTCGTCGGAGGAGAAATGACCCTCTGCGGAATGGACCCCAACCACTACTCCGGAGCCATCACCTACGCTCCCCTCAAGTCCAAGGACTACTGGCGTATCTCCCTCGGAGCCGTCTCCGTCAAGGGAACCCAGATCACCGGAGTCGTTGACGCAATTGTTGACACCGGTACCTCCCTCCTCACCGGACCCACCGCTGACATCAAGAAGGTGAGTTCTAGTGTTTTAGGTTGAGGTTTTAGGATTATTTTTGGTGTAGATTGAGGTTAGCGATGAGTCAATACACACAGGTAGACGCTTAAGGTTTTGGCTAAAATTAGTGTCGAGGTTAAGGGTAATATTAAGGTTAAGGTTAAGGTTAGCGTTAAGATTAAGGGTAGCGTTAAGGTTAAGGTTAAGGGTAAGGATAAGGTTAAGATTAAGGTTAAGGTTAAGTTTAAGGTTAAGGTTAAGGTTAAGGTTAAGGTTAAAACGAACTAACCCTACATTTTTCAGATCCAAAAGCTCATCGGTGCCTTCCCTCTCGGAAACGGAGAGTACGAGATCGACTGCAAGAAGATCCCCAGCCTCCCCGTCATCACCTTCAACATCGCCGGAACCAACTTCGACCTCCGCGGACAGGACTACATCCTCCAGATGGAGAACAACGGACAGACCACTTGCCTCTCCGGATTCATGGGAATGGACATCCCCGCCCCCAACGGACCCCTCTGGATTCTCGGAGACGTCTTCATCGGCCGCTGGTACTCCGTCTTCGACCGTGGAAACTCCAGGGTCGGATTCGGTATTTCCCAGAACCAGCCCGTCAACTAACCAAAGAGCTAATAAATGTATTTTACCTAATATGTCTATGTATGTCTGTGTGTTTTTGTATGTGTGTATGTGTGTGTGAGTGTGCGTGTGTGTGTGAAATTTTCCAAACTAGTATTTTGGATACGCGACCATCTAAACAGCAGTGTGCCTAATCTTGACAAAAAACTCACATGCCCAAAAATAGAACGGAAGGTTAATAAAGTATCTCGCAAAAAAGTCAGTGAAAGAACTTTCACGTTCAGAGAAAGAACAAAGCAACAAAAACAAAAAATGGGTTCATGTTAGAAAAACCGCATCTCCTTTTGGTAAGGTTGGAGCTACGTTTAAGATAAAGTTTAGATAGACACACATACACGTTGGGACAACTGATGTGTCCCAACGTTGCCTTGCGTCAGTTGTCCCAACGTTAAACAATGCAACGTTGGGACACCTCAGACGTCTCAACTTTATACAATAAAAACTAAAACTGAGACGTAAAACTATAGTGCCCACCAATCCTACTTTACTCATACGCCACTTAGAAAAAATGAGATTATTCTGATTTGGATATTCAAATTTCCAATTACTTCATCATGAATTTCGGCTACAAGAGGGGAGTGGCTTTGTTTTGCACAAGAAAGGACAAGATTCATTTTGGAAAAGGTAGGGCAAATAGTGTAGTATTTTGTGAGCAGTTGTATTCTGTCGGCGCGTGTCACTGAAAATTCGCGCTTTTTCTCGCATGAATCGTTCAGCAAACACTAAGAGTCAGGGTAAAATTTATTTTTTAACAAAAAACATTTACTTTTTTTTAAATTTCACTCAACAGGTTCCTGTGCACGGTTTTTAAGCTAAAACTTCGCAAGTATTCTAAAAACAAAGTATAAAATTAATTTGATCAAAGTATGTTTTAAAAACCCACGCCAGTTGGAACTTTCGCATCCTGACTCAAATCTAAGTACAGTTTGTCTGATTCTGATGTAATGGAATCTACCAATTCACACTTGTTCATTCCCACTTTCTCTTTCGCACGTTGCCCATGATCTAATTCTGGTACATGCCCGTTATAAGGCACATTCTGCGTGATTTTTTACATATTCTTCGTTTAAATTGTAAAGCGAACGTCCATTAAGCGTATTTTTCTTCAGAAAAGAAGTCTTCCTTTCTGTAACATCGTGTCTCGAGATAAATTTTTTCATAATATCAAGCAACAATCGAATAAAAAAACGATTTTTAATGTTTTTGAGCAAAATCAATTAACAACTCTGGTTTTGCGAAGAATACAACAGTATGGTGTTTTTGTAAACCTTTTAAAGAAATTAAATTTTGCCAAGGAACAATCCTGCTGTACTGCAATTGCAAAAAAAGAGGGCCGCAGTGAAAAAGTAGCCCACCAAAAAATCTGAATCGAAAATGTGAGCTTATAAATCTGTCATTAACTGAGATGCGCAGGTCATCGACTTTCCCGGTCAAGATCGTTAGGCAAGAAGCATATAAGTTTTTTTTTTATTGCACAGATGCTAATTTCAGTTCACCATTAACTTAATGTGCCTTTTTAAGACGCCATGTCTGAATGTCACGTCGTGTTCAGGGGGCACCGCCGACGGTGACCGCGACGCGTCTCACCGTCCGCGGCGCGTCTTTATTCACTTTTCACCAGAGTTTACAGGCGGTTTTCTTCAATTTCTTTTTTTTCTTCAATTTGAATAAAAAATAGTGGCAAAATGATTGAAGAAACATTATAAAAGCCGGTGCGAGACATTCCAAATTCGAAATCTTTAGATGCGCAGTCCGGTCCCGAACAGAATGAATTTTTTTATACTGTAGGGCTGAAACGTTAATTGTGAGCAGCCTAGGACTAGACAAAAACCACTTTGGTTTTTAACGATTTAGTTCTCCACACTGAAATAATAAAACAAAGACTTAAGAAAAATTGTGTCTTTTCGCAGCGTTGTCGGGCCGCCATACACTGCCTTGCAAATGTTGTATTGGTTCATCCCAATTTTCCCGAATTTTGTAAAGTCATTTTCATGTTGAAGCCTCCAAAAACGATGAGTGTCTTGCGTTTGCCGGACTTTTTTGGGCCCTGAAGCTCAAATCTGAGCTGCAAATGTCTTTTAAAAATGCCGTTGCAAAAATATAGGTTCACCTTTGAAAATGATGGGTTTTAGGTAAAACCTCTAAATTGGTGTTCTGTGTGTACCAAATAGGGCGACCCCATGATTGTATCCCACACTCATGGACTATCCTAATCAAGCCCCCCCCCCAGCTTGCGATCTATAAACAATTATTTTGCACAAACCCATTTTTTAACCGTTTCCAGATTAGAAATTGTTTGATACTGCTTCATTTTTAATTTTTCAACTTGCGAAACAAAAAACACCCCTGTGAACGCCTTAAACTCTTTAAATTGGAGTTTTTCGACAAAAATGGATTCAAATTGCAATGACCCATTTATGCAAGGAAAATTATCCATTTATGCTTTAAATAAATATTCACAGTTTTCATTCTTATTAGCATGAATTCGTCAGCTATGGAGGCTTCAGAAAAATTGTTACCAAACAAAAACGAAACAGTGTGTATATGCACTGTCCTAACTTTTTAGAATGTTTTTTTTTTGCGCTGAAATTTGGTCTAATACCTACGGCCGAAAAACCTTAAAACACTTAGAGTTTACTGTACAAATTTTAACGCTAACCCAAATTAAACTTGAAAATTGCATTTTCAAAATCATACAATGCTGATCGCTTAAAAATACTCTTCAATCATAAGGAAATTGTGTTTTTAATATGTAATATAAAGAGTTATTCGTCAGTTCATGACGATTTTCCTTATTTTTATTCCCAGTATTCATACAAAATAATCTTACTCTATTCATACAATAACCTCAAGGAAAATAAAAGACAATGGGAAGGTCACTCCAACAAGGAAAATCTCAGATACACTGAATATTCAAAACATTATACCCTTCATATATTCATACTTTTTAAGTTGACACTTTGTCAGTTGAAAACCTTTGCACAACAGGGTTATACATATTTACCATAATCTATATTTTTCAATTTATATTAAAGCTTCTTTAATAGGTTCATCAGCAATTCTTTTTTATAATGGGCGTAAGGTTGGTGTGAAGTTTTTATCAGTTGGTTTTACTTTCGCGTTTAGCAAAAATTGAAAAAAAAAACTTAATACTCAAGATAATGTTAAGTCAGAATTAGTATTAAATTTTCAAATTCAGCTTACACCTTTTTCATTATCAATAAACCATTACAAGATTACATTATACTCAATGTCTTTATATGCAAAAAACAATCAAGCGACTTTTCTTGGATATCCACTACGCTATAGTATATTTTTATAAATTAGGGCAGTTGAAACATACTTTTATTGTGTTCTTTAAAGAAAAGTGCAATTTAAGTTTTGTATTTATGTTCATTCAACGTTTCAATTACAATTCTGAGTAAAAATAACTTTTCCCACTCATTCCCACGTTTCCTGGACTTTTCGAGTCGGTGGGTTTTTGCTGGAACTAAACTTTTCTGGAAACCAAAAATTATAGTGACGAGATAATCGCCCTTTAGAACGTTAAGTGAAAAGTACCTCAATTTTAGAACAAAAAGGAACAATTCGATTTCTGAGTTCACATTTGGCGACATTTTCAAATTCTGGGAATATGATTGATCTATGATTTTAGGCAAATTATTGGGTGTCTTTAAAAATATTGAAAAGGCGTTTCAGTATTTCTGGTTTATGATTGATCTAACATCGTTTTTCTCAGACATCGTAAATTTTGGTTTTCGTTTTGAAAACTTTTCCTTTTGAAAAGTTATACACCTAATTAATGAAAAAAATATTAATTGGTAACCGAAAAAGCTTTCTACTTTTCGTAACGTACATAAATTACAAAAAATGACTCAAGAGATTTATTAATTTGTGAAGTGTTTCTTTTCCGTTAAAGGTTTTGGAAACAATCTCTTGTTTGTTAGAACGCGGAAATTCAATTAATGAGATCATCGAATTATACTGTGAAAACGGCTTTCAGCCAACGGCCATGCGCAGAGGCGACGTCGCGGTGTTTACAGAAAAGTGTGCGCAAATCGGCAAGGTGGCACTTTGCCAAAATTTTCTTTGCGGAATTTCAAACCCGGTTTTAATTTTAGCTCTAAAAAGTGTATTTTAATCGTTTTTCGGTTTTTACACTATTTAAAATAATTACACGCTAAAAAACTGCCGTAAAATATATGAAAATGCATAAAAATATAGCTGATAGCCGAGTGGGCTGTGGAAAAAGGCTCTCGGCGGCGTTTCTCGTTCTGTCTGCGCCTCTCAGCGAGAGGTTTGATTTTCGCAGCCAAATCAATTCAACAAATCCCAAAGGAGTAGTCGCGGGCAATCGTAATCGCAGGTAGTGCCGCGTTGGTTTATATTACCGTGGGGGTACTGTAGCATAAAAAGGCTCCTGACAATCCCTTTAAGAAAAACATTTTCCAATACAACTTTTCGAGTTCTTTCGAATGTTGGATGCCTCGAAGCCCCAAAAGGCAATCAAAGAAATTTTCGAATAGCAAAAAAATGGACATATACTTTTCTCCTGATTATAAAAAGACCACAAACATCTGACCCAGTGCCAAACGCAATATTTAAACTTTTCCCTTTTATTGCCCGTAAATCACCCTTCCGGATTTGATTACTGATTACCTTTGCCTTTCCAAAGACCTACAACCTCATTATCGGCTGCAGCGCACTCGGAGAATGTTGTTGCCAACGACACAGCTCCTTCTCCTTATATTTACATGCTCTTCAATGTTTGTTTACATTGTTATTATTTATTTGATACTTGCCAATCGGAAGAAAGTTTCTCTTTTCCGGAATTCATTTTTTCGGCTGGTTTTAAGTTATGTGAGTTATTTGTATTTTACTTGCTATATATAAATAACACCATACTTCACGAGGTTTAGTGTACTTGAGCCAATTTTTGGGACCATTTGAGCCATTTTTTCGCTTTTTATCAATTAACATTTTCTTTAATCGGAGAATTCGTAATTCTGAATGCAATTACACCCATTTTGGAAAAAAGTTTAGGATAGACGCATGCTTTGAAAGAATTTGTTGCCTATTCACATTTTTCATTGGATACATCGAAAAACCTGTTTCCCGTAGAGACAGAAATAGATAAACAATACTATTAGTGTTACAATTTACCAGAGTTGTAGAAAGAAATTATTTTGTTTTCATACAGCAGGAGTTCAAATCAAACGAATTCATACAAAAAATTAAAACAAAACAACAAAATTTAACAAAAAGTCGTCTCACAGCCTTAATGAAAGTAACCCTTTCGAACTT
Organism: Oscheius myriophilus; assembly: GCA_964057215.1. NCBI lineage: Eukaryota > Metazoa > Nematoda > Chromadorea > Rhabditida > Rhabditidae > Oscheius > Oscheius myriophilus. The sequence continues at coordinate 35,923,279 of OZ059905.1, forward strand.
CAGCCTACGTTAAAACCGCAATCTTCAAATTAATTCCAATCATCCAGTTATCAAATTATCCAGGAACGAGTGTGAAATAAGTTCCCAGAGAAAATTATGAACTCATATCGCTGCGATTCACATTTCCAGGTGCAAAAATTGCAGAATGTAGAACGATGTTAAGGGATAGTAAGGGGTTTGCAGATTGGCGTAATTGTAATTTCATACAGTTAAAGAAATCTTTAAAAAATAAAACAATATGAGAAACTTTTGTCTAAGAGGAGGAACATTTTTGAATTACTACAATTGTTCTAAAACTTTTAAATTAAAACATCCAGGGTCAAAAATGTCCACGAAAAATATTTATCCGTTTTTTTAGGATTACGGAAGCTACCCTAAAAAACAAGAGTCATATTTGGGATATGTAAGGCAAATGTTGGCTATAAATTCAAAATCGATTTCCTACTTGGGAATAAACCTAAAGGATACGGCCGAAATTAATTTTTTTACCTTTCCCACAGCCATCAACATTGAAAACGTGTTACTTTATTATATTTCATTTTATAGAAAGCTATTTTCTAGCGCACTTTATACAAAGTGTAACTTTGTTAAGTGGTTATGCAAAATAAATAAAAACGTGCTTATTTTAATCCCCTTATATAACAAAACGCTATGGTGTGTGTGTGTTGTCTATCAGCGTAGGTACACGCGTTAATTTTCCCCGAGGGGGAGGGGGAGGTCGGCCGTAGACCGAGTTGAACGTACTTCACGTCACTTTCACGGCCGAAGGCCGAGACAAGAGTGGCCGTAGGCCACCATTGTTGCGGCCGCAGGCGGCATAATTGAGCCGCCGAAGGCCGCGTGTGGTTGCGGCCGCAGGCCGCAAGCCAGGAGGGTGCGCGCCGTAGGCGCGCGTACCCGACTGGTATTTTTACATAACGCTTTTTTTAAAACGTCATTGTTGTAGCGCGTTTGCGTAAATAATACAATGCAATTAACCTTTTGATAAGAAATAAACGTGGGTGGTTCGATTACATTTTTCCAATTGTGAAAAATAATTACAATACAAACTTGAATATCAGTTTGATAATCTACAAACTGTCTCAATATTACAACGGTTTTTCTCAAAACAGAATAAATCGTGTCTAAGGTTTTATGAAAATAACTTATTTAAACTTTCTCTTTTACTGAAATCGTAATTTTTATATAAATATTAAATCACTTTATCCAGGAACGCGTGTGAATTAACTTCCCAGTGCAAATTATGAACCTACATCACTGCGATTCATACTCCCAGGTGCAAAATTTGCAGGGTTGAAAACTATAAAGTTTAAAAAATTATTGTTCGAAAATTTTGATTTTCAGTTTATCGCCGATTTCCTCTACTTTCTGGAATTTACCATATTCTTTCGTCTTCGAAAATATGAATTTCTCAACTTTTTGCTGGTTAAAGAGGGATTTTTATTTAAATTTCTACCTGTGTTTTCAAATACATTGCACTATTATATAAAAGTTGTGGTTTATATTGGACAGATTATTTTCGCCTGCAATCGTCTTTCTTCCGCTGTATTTGTTCTCAACTATGAGAAAGTGAGTGCACCTGCAACCCCGCTTACACGAATCTATTAACGGGGGAAATTTTATAGGTTACGTTTGATAAACAAAGTGTAAACCCGGAAATGAACTAGCAAAGTTGAAAAAGACAGAAAGATCGAGAGAGCAACAGAGAGACAGTGAGAGAGAGAGAGAGAGAGACAGGGAGACAGAGAGACAGAGAGACAGAGAGACATAGAGACAGAGAGACAGAGAGACAGAGAGACAGAGAGTCATAGAGTCAAAGAGACAGAGAGTCAGAGAGACAGAGAGACAGAGAGACAGAGAGACAGAGAGACAGAGAGACAGAGAGTCAGAGAGTCAGAGAGTCAGGGAGACAGAGAGTCAGAGAGTCAGAGAGACAGAGAGACAGAGAGACAGAGAGACGGAGAGACGGAGAGACGGAGAGACGGAGAGACAGGGAGACAGAGAGACAGAGAGACAGAGAGACAGAGAGACAGAGAGACAGAGAGACACAGAGACACAGAGACAGAGAGACAGAGAGACAGAGACACAGAGAGACAGAGAGACAGAGAGACTAAGAGACAGAGAGACAGAGAGACAGAGAGACAGAGAGACAGAGAGACAGAGAGACAGAGAGACAGAGAGACAGAGAGACAGAGAGACAGAGAGACAGAGAGACAGAGAGACAGAGAGACAGAGAGACAGAGAGACAGAGAGACAGAGAGACAGAGAGACAGAGAGACAGAGAGACAGAGAGACAGAGAGACAGAGAGACAGAGAGACAGAGAGAAAGAGAGAAAGAGAGACAGAGAGACAGAGAGACAGAGAGACAGAGAGACAGAGAGACAGAGAGATAGAGAGACAAAGAGACAGAAGATAAATGCCACATGACCTCTTTTTCCAGTTTTGGTCACCGTCCCGCCTAACACTCCTCAGAATTCTTCAATTTACACTACCTCTTCTGGCAGTTTTGCCTGTTTGTCCTTGGGTGAACCCAAAATATTCCACAGTCTATATTTTCAATCCCGCCCAACACACACTACGACTAACAACCGATGATCTTTCCACCGCGGTAAGTTCGAAGATCTGGTAAATTTGTTACTAGCTATATAGCCTGCAATCAGCGACTATCTGTAGGTGTACAAAAAATGAGATCGGAAACATTATTCACTGGTCAGCAAGCCGAAACGGGCGTTCTAGGCTTTTGCAGAAAAAGTGCATGCGTACTTCTGGTAATAAAAATCGGAGGGAGTGCTTTCTAATTAGATCAAGTTAGATTTTCTGAGCCGGATGTTGGGAAAGTAGTCTACCTAATATAGAATCCAAAACCGTTATTGAAAATACTAGCCTCGTTTACAAATCTCGCGATACGAGTTCGAATCCGCCCTCTGATATTTTGTTTTGCCTACGTTTGGAGAACTTCATATAAATGCATTTCTGGTACTCGTCTGCTCACGTTCAGGCCAAATCTGCTCTCTAACATGCTAAACCGAAAAATTCATTTTTTTTCAAACGCATTTTGAGAACTTGTGTATCAACCGATTTTCTAGGTACAAAAAGCGAAGTTGTGCAAAACAAAGTAAACAATTTCAAAATTATAGTCTTACTTTTACACTAATTGAAAAAGTTGCGAAGAACTTGAAAGTTTTACAGAAATCGTTTATTTTATAGAAATTGAATTTCCTGTCAGAAAACATATATAACTTACTGTTTTGGCTAACTTGGCTTTTTCCAAGACCAAAAAAAGTCCAAGGCTGAAAAAATGCTTTGTTTCATCTAGGGGCTATACACAAGTATATACGCAAGACGTTGTCACAAATACCGATTTTTTCTCCAGGAAATTGTTGTTTTTTTCGCCTAGAGATTGTTCTTATAAAATATCGATAGTTTTCGTTTATACTACATTCAAAGGCAGTAGAAAGTCCCGAAGCTCAAATGTTCGGAGATCTGACAGCCATATAGATTAGGTTGCGCTTTGTTAGTTAAAAGGGAAAGTCTGGGATTTTTTTTCAATATTCATACGAGCCGAAGTTTCAAGAAACGGTCTTTTTAATTTTAAAATATGGGAAATATGTATAGGTCCACTTTTTGCTATTCCAAAAGTCGTTTGAGGACTTTACAGCTTATTTGGAATCAAACATTCGATTGAGCAGTCCTAGGAAAAAGTTTGTTTGTTAATAGCAGAAATTCATTAGCATACGACTCAAAAGGGCGCCTTTATCTAAAAAGAAGAATTGGGGTTTGGATGAAACAGGAAAAAAAGTGGTTTTTCTGCATTCACATTGGCTTTTTTCAATTTTTTTATTGGAATGCCGAGGGTAAATTCGTTTTTCACAGCTTGTATGTTTGCAGTTTGTTAGCGTTTGTAAAGGATTTTTTTCTGAACTTGAGCAAAAACATTTTCCGAGAAAACTTGGCAAGGATTTTTGGCTTGGGTCTGAATGGATGTCCAAAAAATGCCACTTCAACGAAATTTTCCAGTACAACTTTTTATGGGCTTTTGAATGGTGGTTCTCTTGATGACATGACAAATTAACATCCAAACCCGGATTTTTTCAATGTTGGTAAACGGAGCCTTTTTGTGTCGTCTGCAAACAAAATTCTGTTTTCGACGCGTGAATTTGCTCCTATAACTGTATTCAATCGAATGTTATCCCATGTCACGCCTTAAGCCCGTAAATGACATTTAGAATAGCAAAAATTGTGGATCTATACATATACACAGCAGTTGATTTTACCTGACCCATACTTTCAGATAATTGCCTACATCGACGCAGGATGTTCGTTTGTCGCCACTGTAGTCTGCCTCATCATGTACTCCATAACTCTTTACACTCTACGGGTTCATCAACGAAAACACGAGGTATTTTTCACAACACATGAAAACTTCACGCCTTTTTAAGAAATCTATCACAAGTGCGGAACTCCGTCTTCTTTTCTCCTCTTTGATATCTTTCACCGTGCTAACTTTGAATACAATCGTTCAAGTTGTCACTATTATGGCTGACATGGGCGGGGTCGACGCAGTTCTGTTCATCCATGATTTATCGTAAATTCTCGCATTCAATCAATATTTCATCGATTTTTCAGCTATCCAGTTATCGATTGTATGTACTCCTGCCAACCTTGGGCCCTTCTCTTAACCTCATCTGTGATTCGGGAACGCCTATACTTCACCAGAAGGGGAGTCCGTGGGCCTAGATCTATGTATAAAAACACTTATCATTTAAATATAATGTTTTTTTAGTAACACCGTGACGTCACTGGTCAACAGAGCGCCAACACAAATACAATAATGAGAAAAAATATAATATGGTGAACTGCTATGTGGAAATCTTGCTCAAGTTGAACTGCACGGAGATTACAGCGGGAGTTACTTCGTTGGTTATTTCTGAAATTTAATTTTAATAAAGTTATTAGAAAATTAACTTTTTCGTGTGATAAATGAAATTAACCAATTTCTATAAGCGGGGTAGGTGCATATAATGGTAACTGACGATACGCAGCCGTGGAGAGACACGACGTGAGTGATAAAAGCGTTGATTTCACCTGAATGGGGTAATTTTAAGTGGTTTATCTTTGATTGCAAAATGGTCCGGATGCAAACTGTATACCGTTTTTTCATAGACTTTTTTTTTATTTTAGAGTGACCCAAACCAACTATTTTAAAGAAAAAAAAATTAATTTTTGAGCATTTTTCCCATACTTTCGCGGACAGTTTTCGCGTATTTTCGTGAAACTGATTCGCGGAATTAATTTTTTAAAAAAGTTATTAAATGTTAAAAAGTTTAAAAACCTGTTTTGATTTAAATCTTTCTTTAGAACTTATGAGAATTCACGAAAATGCTTAAAAATCGAAATTAGAAAAATCTTGTTCATAACCTTCCAATGATCCCATGGTCTGAAATTGTTGGGAAAATCTATCGCAAAGTGCCGGGTTACGGCAGATGGCCCCTGAATAAAGTAGACGTGCAACGTTTTTTTAAACGCAAAATTCTGCTCTTCGTTTTAAGCGAAAACAGTTTCCAGATACTTTTGTAACTGAACGAAACCTGAATTTTCACCGAGAAGTTAGATATATCCAAAACAGAAAGTTTTTGCCATTTTTTTTTGAATTTTTGCTTATTTTCCATCATAAAAACAAAGACAAACAACATAAATTCACGAAAAATTAAGGCCCTCGTCCTTGAAAAAACTCTTGATTTTTTTTACAATTAGGCTCAAAGTTATTTGTGTGCTATATGCTAATTTGGATTCAAAACAAACAAAAAAATTTAATAGTCTCGAAACGACCTGATTTCTGGCGTTTTTCTAAAATGTTCATAAATACATTTTCATCTCACGCCATGTTGCGTACACGGATAAAAGCTCTCTACTAAGATGCATTGGTCTAAAACAAATGTCCATGCACCAGAAAACGAAAATTTTTCTCACTTTTTTGACCTACCATGAAAATAAAATCCACAACTAACCTCTGTTGAAAACTTCCCCCGAATACAGAAAAATTCCAAATGGTGGCACACAAAGAATCAAAGGAAAAGCGCACTAAATTCTTGTATTTTTTTTGGTAATGTAAATTTGAAAAACCTGAATGACCAAATAAGCTAACAAAACTGTTTGCCCCTTTCTCGTTTTCGCAGAAAGTCCTGCCGGATTCTGAAGAAGGGAAAATATCATAGGGGCGCAAAAAGGAACTGCTACGAGGATAATATAGACTAATATTACTATAAACAGAATTTGTATCAAAGTTTGTCGTTGTGCAGGCATAACAAATGTTGTTTCATCCATTAAAATGTCAGAGACGCAGGGTAGCATCTACGAATGTTAGATTGAGTTTTGATGACCACTTACCTCTGCATACAGCAGTTTCTGTTTCATTTGATCAGGATCTATTATGACGAATACTAAAAACCCTGGTAGATATAATAAAATGTAGATAAATACTATAATCAGCCACTCTTTGTCGTTAGAAATTCGAAATCGTTGAGAGGGGAGGAGGATTCGCTGTTGGCGGTAGAAGAAAAGAGTATAGAGAGATGCTCCAATTCCTGAAAACAATGTGCTCGACAATTAAAGAAGCCGTCTTTGTATGAATCAAAAATTTTTTTTAATGAAAACATCGGTATCACCTTCCGATGATCACTACATCATTTTCTGAAACTTTTGGGCCCAGGTCATTTTTCGTTCACGAGCGAGTTGTTAAAATTTGGATACGGTGAAAAATCAAAGTAAACACGGAGCTCGTTGTATTTCCAGACACAATCAAAAATTACTATCAACTTTATCAATAAAAAAAACAAAAGTTATAAGCAAAAAAAACAAAATTTTTAGAGTTTTTCCAAGTTTTCCCAAAAATTCCCATTCAGTGTAAAAGGCTTTTTGGGATGTTTCAGTTGCTGAGAATGTTTCACACATCTTTTTACACCAAGGAAATCCAGTTGATACTAAAGTTCTGAATATTCGTTAAAAACTATGAATTTTTTTTTTCGTTTTAGCGTTGATCGAAGTCAGATTTTGCCTTAAAGTGGAGCAGATAGGCATCATAAACGCATTCTTTCAGTGATGGAGTCCAAATGCGAAGCTTTTCCACAACAGAATTGGAGTTTTATTAAACTCCGCCCATTTTCCTGAATTTGAATTTAAAAATTTTTTTTTAAATTCAAAAGCCGTGAATACACTGGACAATTTCGACCGTGTCCCATGAAAACCTTAATAACACAACGCCTTTGTCCTGCAGCGAGGGTGTGTGTGTGTGATAGTTCAGTTATACTGCTCGCTAAGCAAAGTTATCCTAAATACGCTTAACTGTAGAACAACATCGAAACTTGGGCACGCTTTGCCCTTTTAGTTTCTGAAGGAGCTGTAAATAATTAAACGGTTTTTCCTGTTTTCTGTATTTTGGTCATGGTGGTAAAGCAATTCTATTGAAAAACTCACCGGCCATAAACGTAACCAAAAGCAATAAATTGGTTACGTAATCCACACCGACATAATTCAGAATTCCACAGAATTTCAGCCCCAGAATAGATGACACAGGTACTGGCATGCCCAGCCCCGTAACATACAAATCCATTCCAGAGGAACTAAAATATTGAAAGACTACTCTCTTTACATTTGTCTTACAATAATACATTCACAACCATGAGGTTTTTGTACCCTCTCATTCTATCAGTCGACTTGAACATAATCGCGTATAGAGCCAATAAATTAATCGATACAGTTATCACAAAAAGCCCTCTACTGACAGGTTTAAATGAATTAGGCACAGCATCGTTACAAAGAGGTTTTTTATTTAAGTCACTCATTTTATGAAGAAAAGCGGATGTTCAGTAATGAGAATCGGGAAAACAAAATTATGATGACTCGCTGCTTAAATATCAGTGGGCATGAAAAAAAGCCTTCGTTTGTTTTGTAGCTAACCACGAGACTAGCTAGACATTAAACCATAAACAACGGGAAATTGGAACTTTGATTAGACACACAAATCGTACACAAACCCTCCACGCTATGTGTGTGAGTGTGTGTATGTGTGAGTGTTTGAGTGTGTTTATGTGTGAGTGTGTGAGTGTGTGTGAAACAAAAATATTCTAGGCCACAGTTGTCAGATTCAAATTCGGTCCTGAGATTCCAACACTGATGGTTGACGGTTTTCCCTTTTGAAACTATTTTCGAACTTCTCCACGAATCTGAATTTGAAATTTGTTTTGTAAGCTTCTTCAGGCTATACTTCTCTGTTGTTTTTCAGAAAGAGTACGGCGTTTGAAGATGATTTTAAAATGGAAAGAAAAGGGACAACTGCTCCCATCCATTGGTATTTCCAGAGAAACACCCAATCAAAGATACGAAGTGTCACCCAGTCACAGGTGAAGAGAAGAGCAATTATACCGTAATTCACAGCCAACCTGAATGTTATGTTTTTCTGCCACATCGATTTCACCACACCTCCTCACCTCACCTCTCCTCACCTCACCTCACCTCACGTTTTCCCTTATCTCTCTCTCTATCTCTCTCTGTTTCTCTTTCCATCTCTAATAGTCTTTTTTCAGACAACTCCACTCACATATATTCATTCGAATTCATATTTGCTGAAATTCCAAAATCAGTTCGGTTTGTTATAGTTTTATGTGCAACCTGATATAATGATTGATTTTAAAAAGGCTTTTACACTTCTCACCAAAGAGTAACAAATTGCAGTGACAAAAGTCGTAATGACATCCAGAGGAAGGTCAATCATTAAATCCGTGTAGTTGACCAAACCTTTTGGGTTGTGAAAGTATAGCCCAAAAACCTTCCAGTTGAACATAATTCTAAAAAACTTATTATTGTTTTCTAAAAGAACGTTTTAAAGAAATCGTAAGTGACGTTTTTCCTCTATCAGTGCCCCTCGATAATAAAAACCAACGTTTCAATACTTCTAATTACAATTGGCTCACCTGGGAGAGTTTTTGAAATGATTTCGCGGCATTTTCATCGAGTTTAATTTATATTAAATGAAGTATTTAGCGTATATATTTTTTTAAATAGTGTAAAAAGATGAAAACTTTTTTAAGACTATAATTAATGCCAAGTTTTTTTGTATTTTAGAAAAGACAATTTTTTGCAAAATGCTAGTTTGCGAATTTGCGTTCATTATGAACATACTAGTTTTCGAACGCATCAACCAAAAATGGCGTTTGATACCTGAAATAATTAAATATAATCAATTAAACAAAATATCCATGCAAGGCCTCTGATGGTCCATTTGAACTTATTTCGAAGGCTTATGCTGACTATTTGCTTGCATTTCATTTTAAACATTTTGAGTTGTTAAAAAACTCAAACGATCGATTGCAATTTCAAGTGACCGTGTGATTTTAAAAAAAAATAACACGTGTAATTCCTTTATTTTGGAGAACTTACGGACAACAAGGAGCTAAATAATTGGAGTAAAATGCGAGCAGAGCAGCAACAAAAAATGGGAGAAGAGATAGATAAATTAATGCTTTCCGATTTTTCGTAACAGCATTCATTTTATTAAAAATAACCAATCTGATACAATGAATAATGACATAAAAACCAAAATACCTATCTATCGCAATAACAATGTCTAGTAAAGCACCTGCAAACCAAAGTAGAAAATATAAAAATGAGATAAAGTGGAGCCAAGGGCTGTTAAGGCCACTGGGGAAGAAATAACTCTGAAAGTTTTCGAAGGTCTTAGACTAAAGTGAACCCCAACTCTTAAAGTACTAACAATGGAATAAAATTCGGCTCATTAGCATGCCCTGTTAATTTACGCAGGGGTATTGTCCGTCTACAAATCTGTACACGAAAATCCGTTTTTGACGACTTTGATGTGGATTTTCTCGAAAACGGTAAATTTTCGACCGAAAGTCATAAATATTTTCATTACCAGTGTTTCTCTCTTAATTGAGCCAATGTTGTAAAACCCGCCTGACTGTCCCTTTGAGAACTTTTAAATATTGAAAAAATTTATGATTTTCGTCGAAAATTTACCGTTGAAATAATATGTATATCTAAAAGCAACCCTGACTCTAAGACCTTAACACTAGTTCGTATCTAAATTAAATTAGACCCCCTAACGCCTTAGCCCTAAGTTCTTATCTACAGGCAACCCTGGCCCTTAAAGGCAGTGTGTCATGAAAAGTTAACGAGAGAGCAGTTTTTACCAAAGAAAATGGAGAGCGGCATGTTAATTGCAGTTTAAAAAAATTGCGGAAAACGTTGAGGAGACATAAGGGCAACCTGACTCCCCTAAGGCCTTAACCCTCCGTTCATTTTTAAAGGTAACCTTTTCCCTCAAGGCCATAACCCTGAGTTTATGTCTGAAGTCAATCAGACACTTAATGCCTTAACCCTAGTTCATATCCAAAAGCAACCCTGACGCTTTAATCTGTGAAGTTAATATCTGAAGTCAACCTTATCCTTAAGGCCTTACCCCTAAGTGCAAATCTAAACGTATTTGTCCACAAAGAAAAAATTTGGTGCTGCGATTGAGACTCTCCCACGTGGATACATTTCATCTCAAAATTAAACCATAACGTTATGGGTTAAGTCTTAAGGTCTGTGACCCTTTCTTTTACCTGAGCTAACACCGCCGGAGTCACGTATGCTGATTGGAACATTAAGGCAAGCAGGTCATTACTTATATTGGCCAATACGAGAAAATAGAAAGGCGTAGTTCTCCACAATTTCAGCCTTAAAAGTGCCACGAAAATAATTGTTGTTAGTGTTAAGCCAGTCAACGCAGTAACTTCATTAATGGACCCAATTAGAATGTAGAGGAACATGTTGGAAGCAATCATTCAAAAACCAACTGTGTTGGGAGAATTGGAGCCAATACAGCTGCATTTTTCACGTGGTGTTTTTTTCAGTTTTAAGACATCGTCTCTGGTAAACTCGAGCTGGCCACTGTCTTAGGAAAAAGTTGATAGCACCAGATTTGACCCAAAATTGGTCTATAACCTTTCTATGGGCCGTATAGACCATTGAAACTTTTAGATCAATATCGATTTTTTGATCTGGGTCACGGTAGGGTACTGTAATTTTGTAAAAATGGTCGAAATCTTTCGAAGTGGTGTTTTTCCAATAGCATAAGTCGTGGATACACCGAATCTAACCCATGATTATCGAAATGTTTGTGTACTTTCGCAAAGCACCCTATCGGTTGCGGTTCTATCGGTTGCGTCAAAAAAGGTCGTTTTAAAGCGAGATATTAAAAAATCCTAATTATTTTCTTAAGGACCTTAAGGTGTCAATATTCTAAAAGAAGAACGTTTTGCTACTTTTTAGGTCCAAACCAACTAATTTTAACTGACAAAATCCATTTTTCACAGAAACCATTTTCCCATCGGCCCCTACGTATTGCGTCTTGAAATCAAAGTTTCCTATATTGGTAGCCAAACTTTTCGACAAGCAGTTAAAAAATATTAATAGGAAAGAAACCAACCGATGTTAGAATTAAATAAGGAATGTTTGACATTACACGGCAAAAACAGCTCTCGATTAATCAACCCAAATTTTGAAATCCGTTGTTTGCATATTTTTAAGAATTTTGAAATGAACATGTCCTGCAATGTTAAGATTTTGTCCAGAAGTTTCACCACTAACTTTTGAAGTTATTCAATTTTTTTTTTAACCCATCTTCAAACTTCTCCGCAAATCTGCACTCGCAACAAAAAATGAGAAAGCGACATTCGTTGGCTTTTTTGTTGTTATTCACTTTGATTGCGATTCATACATAGACGGTCATACAAAATCACATGTAACACAATTATGATCGTTTGTGATCATAAAAAGCTTTGTCTATACGGCGTGAAATTGCAAAAATCTCAATTTTGTACTGTGTAGGCGTCCCCATTTTCTCAAAATGCCACGTCTTCACCGATTCTGCTAAGCGTTATAATGCCACAACAACTACAGGATGCAAAGTGGTAATCAGAGAAGATTCGATGTTTTGCGCTCGGAATCTCGCATAATTACAGCTCAAGAATCATACACAGGATTCCTCTTTCTCCCACTTACAGAGCCCAGACGCAAAACAAACCACTTCTGTACGTCTGCGATTTCACGGTTCGAATAGTCATTTTTCTCTCTGTATTTCTCTCAGTATTTTGCAGTCAGATTGATTCATTTTCTTGAAATTAATTCTACGTTCAGACTACATCCGATTTCACTTAGTAAATAAATAACGTTATTAACTAGGTCATTTCCTGGAAGCGTATATCCCACACAATTTTATATTATTTGCGCGTTAATAGCTTTCTCTCTATCTCTGTCTCTATCTCTGTCTCTGTCTCTATATCTTTTTTGCACATTTTTTCCAAAGACCCATTTCTTACACCAACAATCACCGCCTAATTTTAAATACATTCACGTCAGTGTTATTTATGCTACTTCCAATTCCTATTTATTCCATTTTCAGGTAAACACAATGAACGTCTGGGCTGTAGTCATCCTCTCCACTTTTATTAGTCTCCTTCAAGCCAAAATAGGTATTCATTTTTTAGAGAAGAATAGTTTATATGATTCTAAGATAACTTCGACGAAGACACAATGGACGACCTTCTCCAACTCGTAACGGACGATTTTGACGACCCGGCAATCGCTGGTATTTTGGTTAAGAAAGGTCTAAAAAATTATCTATTTCTAGGATACGAGCACCACCCTAAAAGCCCGAGATTTGTTAGGAAAATGAGCCGAGTTACGAGGTTTTCTGGTGGAATGTATGGAAAGCGATCCGCTCCGCTAAGTACGATTATTCGTCGAATAATAGTTAAATTGACTTTTTCAGAAAACATTTGAACGACGAAACAGTTTACCAACTCGTTTGACATCTTGTTGTAGTTGCACTTGTTTCGAAAAAAAATGTAAATATTTTGGTAGTTGTTGTACTGAATTTATAGGCAACAACATTTTTCAAAGCGGCTTCCGCCACTTTTACGAGGTCTTTTAACCTGTGACACCGCAAAGTTTGCTGCCCCTTCAAGAGGTGTTGCCATGTTCAACAGTTGATGAAAACGTAAACGGTCCAAAATGGGCAAAATTTTGGGTGAATTTCCGTTTGGAACGGACCGAAAAAATCTGCTAGCGCTGTTTGAACGTGTGTCCAATACGGGCAAAAGAACACGATAGGGATTATGTATTTATTATCTAAGAGATCTATACATACAAAGTACTATACAATAAGAAAGGATTTAAGATAGATATATAGAAAGAGAGATAGAGAGAGATCTAGAGTCGTATGTTCCCTTGGTCGTATCTATTCGAAGTGTATGTAAGAATGCCCCCAGGGACACGCCCCGGGATATGCCGTTGTACAGTGACGGATCGTGGCGATTGTCACGACACTCCGGCCCTCAGTGTAGAAATGGCCTGTGCACCCGAGAACAAAAATTATCACTTAGTGCCAAGCAGGAAAGTTGAAGAGTTGATCGTCTGCGGTCGATTGAAGATTTAGAGGATGCCGTAAACGTAGACCAAACAGCAGGCTTTTGTTGTTAAAAGTAGTTGAAATTGTCGCATCTTATTGCTTCTTTTATGCGTGTTGCAATTACGGCTTTCGCTTCTAGGAAGAAATCGGTTGTAGAGTTGCTTATCTTAGTGTTTATCGTAGCAAGTAGTGGATACATGTCATTTTTCATAAGTTTCTCAAGACTCTTCATAAATTCTTTACTGTCCCAAGTTGTACCAGCCGCTACGGCTTCATCTTCTTCTTGACCAATACTTTTTCCTTCACGGAAAATTTTTCACTAATTGTTTTCATTTTACAGCTTTTATTTACTTTACCATGCGCAATTAATTTAGCAGCAAGGGTTTGAACGGAATGTAGTGTTGTTTCAATTGATTCAGAAGTCTTTTTTTGTACATTTTGTTACAAACTATTCATGAATTCTTTCTTAGACTAGGTTTCGTCGAGCGTCAATTCAATGATGCTTCGATCGAGTTATATAAGTTTTCCTTAGATGAAAGTTGTTTTACTTCTTTGAGTAAGTAATGTTTTTTGAGCAACAGTAGAGATTTTAAAGCTGTGTATTTACAAGGTAGTAACAAAAACCTTTCCTTTGGATCATTTTGATACAAGCTTGATATTTAAGAATTTCTCCACTAAAAAATCTTGAGACGATAAGTATTTTTCTTTCATTGCGTCTTTCAAAACATGATTCTTAAATTAAAATTGTGTAAATCTTTTTTTTCTATCTAATATTTCAATTAGGTTATTTGTTGTGTGCAATGTACCGTTGTATTTTTTTGACGTATTTATCATTACAAAATTTCTTCGGATTATGTTGTTGCCGCACGGTTGTAATAAAACATGAAAAGGATTTCCATTAGATAAAAAAAATCATCATCTTAAAATGCTGTTATTAGTTGTCTATGTAGGCGGAAAAGAGAGAAATTCTCCGCATCGGAGAAAATTTCTTGCTTATGACTCAACAAATATCACAGAACGATTAAGTTTTGCGCATAAACTCAGATGCGTTAGTAGTATTTGAGAAATCGTTAATTTGTACATGGAAAATGCTAAAGAAGAAAAGTAAATAGCTTTTAAGAAAGAAAAGAAACATTTACATAAAGACAAAATAAAAGATAAGAAAAAGAAATAGTGAAAAGGGTAGAAAAAAAGATGGATTCAGCCAAATGCTGACTTTTGGGATGATCAGTCCCACTTTCGCTTTTCTTTTTCGACGTCGACCTTCCGATGAAGGCTTTTGCCATGGACCCACGCATGGGATTTTTTCACGTCTGCCTCTTTCTAGGTCTTTACCGGTGCCAGGTCTAAATACCCGGACTTCAAAAGGTCCCTCCAGTCTGGGTTCTTTCCATGGGCCTTGGCCTCAATTCCAAGGTCTTTGCATGCGCCAGGGCCAACTACCTGGACTTTCCTAGGTCCCATCCACACTATTATGTGTCCTAACCATGGACCTTGGTCTCAATTCCAAGGTCTTACTATAAAATTATAAAACAATCTATAACTATCTTCTAAGTACTTAAAACGGTTGTATTTTCTATTTTTTGTAAATAGTTATTTTCGTATACAATATTAACGTAGTTTTAGTGTGGAACTTTATATTATTTTGAGCTCAGGTGGTTTTTATCAGTGGTAGGTAGTTCTTTTAAATCGGTCCGATGCACCATGTTTGAACGTGTGTCCAATACGGGCAATAGAACACGATAGGGATTATATATATTTATTATCTAAGAGATCTATACATACAAAGTACTATGCAATAAGAAAGGATATAAGATAGATATATAGAAAGAGAGATAGAGAGAGATCTAGAATCGTATGTTCCCTTGGTCGTATCTATTCGAAGTGTATGTAAGAAAGCCTCCAGGGACACGCCCCTGGATATGCCGTTGTACAGTGACGTATCGTGGCGATTGTCACGACAAGCGCCAGGAATATTTAGGTTATTTTCCATGCTGTTGTGAACAAAGGTGACTAACGTGGCTTAAGAAGAAAAACAGCACATGTTAGGCACAGAAAATTTATAAAACCATGTTTTAGATTGAGTAAGATAAATTTTCCAATCAATTGCTGTCTGTTGTTTAGCACGCTCCAAACATCGGTTTTTTTTTAAACTTGTATGGCCTATGAAAATTTTCCAAACTACTCACGTGTGGATTATTTTGTTGCAAAGAGCATGCACAATAAGCTGTTTAAAATACTGGCGATATTTTCGTTACGTTTAAATAGAAAAGGTAAGCGAAGGGTGTCCATTTTTTGGCTCATAATTCTTTTTTACTCATTTTTCGTCTCAAACAGTGATTTTAGGCATTTTTTCGAATTTTCGGAGCGCGCGCAGGCGGCTGTTTCAGCCGCCGCCGCCATTTTAGGCGCCAAAAGGGTGGTCGCGGGCTGTTCAATTAGCCATGGTGGGTGGCTAGTTCCGCAGATCCGAATGAAAAATTTTTGTCTTTACCAGAAAAAGGAGCTTAACAACATATCGAAAAATGGCGAGGACGTTTTTCCATATTTCGGAGAAAATAATTTTTTGGTGGTTTTTGCAACACATTTTGACCTCTAACTTTTTTTAAAGCGCGGAAATCGCTTTTAACACTAAATACAATGTTTTTTGAAATAACATTTGCAAGCGTTTCCATATCTGAAACGTGAAGTTTTCTCAAGTTAGAGGGTAGTTACAGTACCCCATGGGTCGATTACAGTTCTCCGACCCAAAAATCGATACTCGATTTTAATGATCATTTTGAATCTTTAGGGGTCCTAGATGTCTCATACAAAAAGTTTCAGCTCATTTAAAGCAAAATGAAAAGTTTCGTCCTCTATGAGTTCGGGTCTCTCGGACACGGCGTCTTAATACCTTGTAAGCGCCGGACACCTAGAAAATCCTATCACTATTTGCGGATATTTGGCTAATTTTGATAAATTTGAAGATTGAAAACTGGCCAATCGTCATTTTGGTCTCCTCATCTGAATCAGAAAAGTCCAATCAAAGACCAATATCCCAATCGTAAAATGGTGTCATGTTTTCGATATCTGCAGTGCAGCCGCTGATCTATCGTACCGTCCCCGTCACTCTGGAAAACAAACATGATCCCTCAAATCAGAGCACACAACATCCCTGTAATAAGGAACCGGTTTCCTCTCTATAAAACAAGGAAGATAAAAATGGCCATCCAGACCCGGATCTCTCTTCTGGAATGCGTTTCTTCTTTCTACTCTTCCTCATCTTTGCATTGGCTTTTGCCCATCATGATGGGAAAATGCGTAAGAGCTATTTTCTGCAAAATTTGTTTTGGAAATTTAGATGATGGACACACTGGAAACCCTGGAGGTGCAGGAGAACACTCGGACCAAACTGGTGCTCACCACACTGGTGAGCACTCTCGCGAGCAACTAAGCTCTCCCATGCCAGGAAAGAAATAAACGAAGTGATCTTGACCAATGTTAATAAATCAATGGAAATCGATATGTTGTGGAGGAGGGGGTATAAATAGAGAGAGACAGAGAAAGAGAGCAAAAGAAACAAAAAACATCAATTAGGGCACAGCGGTTGTAAGATTTGAAGAGATGGGGACTTGAAAAGCCGTAAAATAGAAAACTTTGAGTTTCGAAAACCTTGACCTTGCTATATGAATTATATAAAACTTTCAGGTAATGGCCATTTTCGGGTGCCACGTTACGGTTGGTTATTTGGTAACTAAAACGTTTTTGTCTTCTTTAGGAACTTCACTGAAATTCCTCCTTCCTCCTCGCTCACACATCTCTCTGAACTCGCTAGACACGAACTGTGTACCATTATCCAAAACAAATGTCTCCGGATATCCGTACCTGAAGAAAACTTTCTCTAGCTCCTTGACAGTGTTCGTGGCTGTGATCTTTGTCAATCTTGCCACTTCAGGCCATTTGCTGAGTGCATCGACGATCACCAAGTAGAAAATACCGTTTTAGGGGCCAGCGAAATCGATGTGAATTCGCTGCCACACTCTTCCCGGCTCTGGCCACTCTAGGCAACCTTGCCGCTCGCTGGCAATTGCCACACTCCTTGACGTATTTCTCGATTTCAGAGTCAATTTCAGGTTAGTAGACGTAGATCCTGGCCAACTGTTTTATGAAAACAGTGCCAGGGTGGCTTCTGTAAACTTCTCTCAGGACAGAACTTCTGAGACTTTCCGGAACGACGATTCGTTCTCCACGAAGCAAGCATCCTCCGACCACAGACAGTTCAACACGCTTATTCCAGTACGGAATCAACTCGTGTGACACTTTCTTCATCTGTGTCGGTCATGAATCTTTCAGAACTAAATCCATCACCCTCCGAATAACTTTATCCTTCCCAGATTCCTCCTGAATGTGTTGCGCTTTGACAGGCGATGCTCGAATAGCATTGTCCCACGACAACGTGACGTCATGCTCAACTTGAGCATTGAAAATGTCCTCGTCCTCCAGAGAAGCACATGAGTCTCGACAGGGCATCAGCCTTACCGAAATCGTCGGTAGCAACATACGCAATCTCAAAATCATACGCCAATAGGATCAAACCCCAGCGTAACAACCTGTTAACGCTGTGCGCGGGGGAGTCCGTTTTTGTTGCCATAGATGTGCAACAACGGCTTGTGGTCTGCAACAGAAACCTCCGTCCGTAGACGTACTTGTGAAACCTCTTGACGGCTGTAACCAGACCCAGCGCCTCCTTCTCAAGCTGAGAATAGTTTTTCTCGGCCGCAGTGAGCGCCTGTGAAAAATGCTGAATCGGTCTCTCGGACCCATCTGGCATCCGATGACACCTCCGATCCCATACTCGCACGCGTCCGCTGCGACAATGATCGGGAGGTTCGGATCATAGTGGGTCAGATTGAGATCTGAACCCAGAACTTCCAGAAGGTCCTTGAACGCCCTTCCGTGCCGTTCGTTCCACACAAACTCCACCCCTTTGTGGGTCAGCTCGTCCAATACTCCGCGGATCGACTTCACTTTGGGAATGAAATTTCCGTAGTAGGAAACCAGCCCTAGAAAAGTCCTCAACTGAGCAACATTCGTTGGTTTCTCCATCTTGGTCAACGCCAAGATCTTCTCCGGATCCGGTCTCCTTCCATTTCCGTCTACCACGTAGCCAACAAATCGAATCTCCTGTCGATTGAACTTGCATTTTTCTTGTTTCACACGAAAACCGTACTCCGCAATCCTCTCGAACAGAGCCTTCAAGTTTCTCCAATGCTCCTCCTCGGATCTGCCAGTGACCATGACGTCATCCAAGTAGCAGGCGACTCCTTTCAAACCAGCGCACATCTTGTCCATAATAGACTGAAAGATGCCTGGAGCGGTTTTGACACCAAAAGGCAGTCGCAAATACCGATAGAGGCCACGGAAAGTGTTAACCGTGACCAGTTCCTTCGAATCATCCTCCACTTCGATTTGGAGGTAGGCATCACTAAGATCGATTTGTGAGAACCATTTTCCGCCGTTCAGCTGCGCGAAAATGCCCTCGGGAATCATTGTCAATCAAAACCGCGTTCAGCCCAGTGGAGAAATCAGAACAGACACGGATCTTTCCGGTCTCCTTCTTTCTGACTGTCACAATAGGTGCAGCCCACGTGCTGTGGCTCACCTCCTCCACAACTCCCATCTCCAGTAGCCGGTCCAACTCCGCATTCACAGCGTTGATGGCACCATAAGGAACCTTCCTCGAATCGAAGAAACGGGGCCTAGCACCCGGTTTCGAGTCCAGTCGGGTCTTCTCCTTCACGCAACGACCCAACCCGGCCGCGAAAACGTCCGGAAAACTCTCACGGAGAGCTTCTCCCACATCCTCAGGAATCGTGTTCACTGCTTGAACATAGCTAAGACAGTCCAAGGCTTCACGGGTGCGATGGCAACGCTCGAGCCAATTAGCACCAATTAGGGTACTTCCATCCACAACGTAGGCGTAGCCCACGTTTGGTTCTCCATGCAACTCGTAGTTGCAGCGCAACTTGCCGTGACACGTGAGAGGTGTGTCATTCGCCGCCTTCAGCGAATGCCCGGCGGGCATGAGCTTGGGAGATCTCAACTCAACCCAATTGTCCTTCGACAGGGTCGTCACATCCGCTCCTGAGTCACACTGGAAGGTCACATCATGACTATTGACCTTGACGTCAACGTACCTCCTGACTCCTTGAACATCCACTGTCGTCGCTTCCTTTTTCTTCGACTTGACGTTTTCGACGATTCGCACCGCTTGCGATTTTCTGAACTTTCCATTGTTCTTTCCCTTCTTGCAGAATCGCTTCTGATGACCCTCAGATTTACACTGATGACACTTGACCTTTGCCTTGGTACACTTCGTGGAGGCGTGGCCAGCCTTTCCACAGTTCCAGCACTCGAGCTGACGATCCTTGCTGATCGGACTGCTTTTGTTCACAGCGTGAACCGCTGAGCCACTCCCATTCGAAACCAATTGTCCGTCGTCCTTGTACGACCGAAGCTTCTCCAACTCACGGATGATGTCCTCGAGCGTCAAACCATCTTCGGTGGCTGACAACTCGTCCGCTCGGGATAGCAGAAATGGCAGATGCGCCGCATCCTGCTTCCCTTTGAGACCGATCAAGAAGCGAAGAACCTTGTATTCCTCCACCTTCATGTCCTCCATGGCCTTGTGAAACTTCTCGTTGATCCTCCCTCCGTACTGCCTATCCGTTTCGTAAGGCTGCTTGTCCATTTCGGTGGACCAGCACTTGTACCTCTGCGTGAACAAGGAAACCTTGACGTCGAAGAGCTGCTTGCACCTGTCCACGACATCATCGAAATCCAATTTGTATGGGATCTTAGGCAGCACGTGCCTAGACAACTGCTTGAACGACTCCTTGTCAAGTTTCTCCACCAAGAGCCTTGCCTTGGCCTCATTATCCAGAACGTCGTCTCCCTCCTTGAAGACCGGCTCGTACCTCGAGAACCACACGGGAAACGTGTCTCCGGCCTCGGCATCAAATTCAAACTTTTCGATCCGACGACCGAGTTTCGCCATCACGGTCGAAACCGAACGGACTGCTCTCCCTGGGCCACCTCCGCCAGCCATCCCAGCCTGCAGCATCTGCTGCATCAGCGCCTGGGTCTGCTGTTGCATCATCATCATCTGCGCCATCATCTGGGTCCGATCGACCTGCGGGGCCCCTCGCCACCTCCGTTCTCTCCAGCACCCGCCTGGTGCTCATCGCCTCCGTTTCCGACTCCTCCGTTGAGTCTTCCCATCATCTCTTTGCGTCACTCACCACCAGCGACGTGCCCACCACCGGCAAAACCTTTGCGTCACCCACCACCAGCGACTTGCCCACCACCGGCAATACCTTCTTGTCACCCACCACCGGCGACTCTCTTATACCATTCCACAGCCAGCCACCAACGGCAACTGCTGTTTCAAAAACACCACAAGAACTCAATTACGACTCAATGCCGTAAAAGCGTGGCTAAACTACAAAAGGAAGAACCAACCTGGTGAATTTTCCAGAAAAATTCACGCAGAAATCCTTGCGGCAGCTGTCGTCGAACCGAACAGCTCCTCGGTCCAGTCCTTCGTCCTCGGTGCAGCAGAGAATAAGAGAAATCCCGGTAAAAGAACCCGGGAAACAAGCAAGGTACAATAAATCCAAAGGAAATAAAGTAAAAAATGGGGAAAAATTAAATTAAACCGAAAATTTAATTTAAAATGACGGAAAAATGGCGAAAAACAACCTAGCACAATGGAATTTAGTTAAAATCCTGATCGCCAAATGTTGTGAACTAGGATTTAAGTTTATATATTTATTGAACTAATAAAAATAACAGATTAGAGACGCAGATAAGAACAGAATATCAGAATCCCTGAGAAATGATGACAAAGGCATTAAAGGACTAATCTTAGCGCTGGCGCGCGATTACCGAATAACACCATTGACAACCGGCTGGGGCCAAGGCTGTAACATAAAAGTGTAGAGCGGATTTGAACCCGGGCTGCTTGACATACTAGGGATTCCGCCCATGCCAGGGATTCCACCACCACACACATTAAAATAGATACTGACCGCGCCAACCGCGACCGAGTGATAGTGTCTGTGCTAGCACACCGTGCGACCCGGGTTCGAATCCACCGTGTATTTTTTAACGACTACAGTCAAGTTTTAAAACATAAGAGATTCTACAAGAGATGTGAGAAAAGAATCGTTTGGAAAGAGTCACCCAACCCGCTTCTTTTCCTATTATTTGGCGAAAAATGAATGTCGACTTTTGGCGGAATTTCACGTTGCGCACCATGGCTCACTAGGATCTTTACCTTGCTTTGCCAAAGCAAGCGGCTTCTGAAAGAATGTTGGCTGCAAAAAAAACCGCTTAATTTTTCATACAGTCGCATTGTGTCTCCTATAAATTGGGGGTCTCGCCAAGCCCAACCCTAGGCAGAAAAGCTTAAATTGTTGAGATTTTTAATTTCCCAAAAAATGTTACTGGGGTCTCCAAAACCGAAAAATTGAATTTCTTTTAGATTTAAAAAATTGAAAATAATTCGGCAGTGTTCAAAGGAGGGTTGAGAACCTGATACAAATTCCTATATTTATTGTATTTTGGCCTAAATACCGTTTTAAAATCATGTTAAAATTAAAATCAAAGCCCCATACCCCCCATAACTTTTCACGACCCACGGCACCTACCCACACGTAACTTTTGAAGGGCCGGATATACACTCCCGAGGTAAAAAAAAATATAAATTAAACCGAAAATTTAAGACGCGATGTCTGAGAAATTCAAGACTTTTCGGGTCCTTTTAGACATTCAAAATTTTTTGTCTCCGATACTCTTGCAAACTCGGAATTTGTCACCTATAGACCCAAATAGATGATTTATAGGCTTATTGGCCCAATTGGACCCTTAATCCCTAAGCCCTAAAGACCTTAACCCTTAGTTCGTATCTCAGGTGAGCGATACCAAACGACTTCTTGTTGGGACTTTTCTGAATCCTTACGTCAAGAAAAACATTTTTAACGCACTTTCCTTTCATGTTTTCCAAATACCAAGAAAATATACGACTGTTTCTGCTTTGAAAACAGGAAAAAACACTGTGTTTTGTTTGTGGGCCCAAAATTCTCAATCTGACCCTTACCATTAAATTTGGCCGCCTTTTTTACCGCGCAGTGAGAGCTGATGCAAAAAAAGCTTTCGAAATGCGGCTCGGGGTGTTTGTGGGCGTGGCTTTCCCCGTGCGCGCAAGGCGCTGTCGTCGAATTTGAAAAGCAGCGACAAGGCACCCTTCGCGCGTTCTGCTCTCACTGCGCGCCATAAATTAATGTTTATGGTATCCAAAAAACAGGTTTAGGGTAAACTTTCACAAGGAATCCAATATTGTAAAACTATATTTAAAAATATTGAAGTGGCGTGATGAAAAAAATGATTTTTCATGAAAATGCAGGTTTTTTGGCTTCATTTGATGTTTTAAAAAGCGATATTGGAGACAAGTACTTTAATTTCACTTTGAAATTTCCTTTTGTGCAACATAAAACTGTTCTAGAAGGTTTTCAATGCAAACGGCTTCGATTAAAGGGCGTTGCTGCCTATTTGAGAAGCCGCCGCAACCACAAAATTTATAAATAAAAATCATTCTCTTGAAAAGTATATGTTTTAAAAATCTGGAAAACAAAATATATGTGGGGTAAAAAAGGCTGTCAATATTAATGGTAAGGGTCAGATTCAGAACTTTTGGCCTACAAACAAAACACAGTGTTTTTTCCTGTTTTCAAAGCAGAAAAAGTCGTATATTTTCTTGGTATTTGGAATATAAAGAGTATAAGATTTCCCTGTCTTATCTGCGTTAATACAACATGCTAGAGATATTTATTAAGCGACAGCCGTCCGGCTGGCTGCGCCAGGCACAGAATGTTTACGCGTGGGCGGGTCGATACAACGTCCGCGCCCCCGCACATGACACGATTATATACAACGGGGTAGATGGAAGCATAGTACATCCTACCCCACACAAGCATGCGTTCCCGTATGCTAAAAATGATGGGAACACACACGGGTTACAAACATGTCATACAAACTTGGGCCAATAAAATCTTGGTGTTAATAGCACATTTTTTTGATTCGTGCCTCACATGTTGCAATAATCCTACGTTAGAAAACACAACTTTCACTATCAACTTCGTTTCTGAAGCAGTCGTGGGTTATATCCAAGCATGGCAAAAGCCGGCCCGGGCCGGGCCGGGCCGAGAAAATTTTTGAAGCGGGCCGGCCCGGGCCAACCCAAAATTTTTTTTTGTTTTTTTTTTTTATTTTTACATTGAAAAAAGGCATAAATTTTCGGTTGAGTCGGGCCGGCCCGGGCCAGGCCGAGCCAGGCCGAGCCGGGCCGTTTCCATGCTTGGTGGCCACCCACAACGTAAAAAAACGTTTGTGTGGCCGCACACAAAGTGAAAAAACGATTGTGTGGCCGCACCCAAGGTGAAAAAACGTTTGTGTGGCCGCACAAAAGGTGTCTCAAAGTGGGTGTGGCCACACACAAGGTGAAAAACGTTTGTGTGGCCACACACAAGGTGAAAAAACGTTTGTGTGGCCGCAAACAAGGTCTCTCAAAATGTGTGCGGCCGCACACAAAAAAAAACGTTTGTGTGGCCGCACACAAGGTTCTCAAAATGTGTGCGGCCGCACACAAAAAAAAACGTTTGTGTGGCCGCACACAAGGTTCTCAAAGTGTGTGTGGCCACACACAAGGTGAAAAACGTTTGTGTGGCCGCACACAAAGTGAAAAAATCCTGGAAAATCTTGAAATTCTTTGAAATCGAGAAAATTTTGCTCGAAATCGGGATAATCGAGCTTTTCGAAAAACTTCAAAATCAGTTTTTCAACTGAAATCGACGAAAATTCACGGCCGATTTTTACCAAAGTCCCATTTCTGTGTGGTTCTGTCGAAATGTTGTTGGAAGCGGCGGAAAGCGGCGTCTACGCCGCGTCTCGCGGCCGCCCCCGTATCGCGTCGGCGGTTGCCGGCCGCCATACCCTGGCGCCCAACAGACTATTCGGTTTAATTACCCAAGTTTGAGGTACTAAATACTTCCGACCCTGCGAATGTAGAGGTTGTTGAAATTTTGGAAAGCCCTTCCTTATGGAAGGGCAACAAATTCGAGAAATTGTGGAAATCTGCTCATTTCATGCTGTACATTTTCCGATGAAACTAGTTTTTCGCTGAAAATGCATGGAATTTTGTCCATTTCAGGTAGTTCCGGTCTACGTGAAAGCCCGTTTTTCGTAGTTTTCTCAAAATTTCAAGAACGTTTCCACGTTTCTTAACCCAAATTGCCAAGAATGACTATTTAACGTGCCCCGCAAAGCCTCGAAAAACAAGAAAATGTGTGAAAATTTTCAAAATAAAAATCTGAAAAAAATGTTCAAAATTTAGTTATCCACAATTGCTCAGGAGAACATTTTAACATTGCCTGCAAATTCAAAATTTTTAACTTTTATCTTATTCAAGCAATCACTCTGATTTTCTGTAATTAAGCATCTATTGTTGATCCGGTGTCAGTCCGGGAAAACTGCAACATCTGCATCAATGTAGCTAAAATCGGAACATTTTTCCAGCATCCAGGTTTACTTAAATTTCAGTTAGGCAAGCAACATTCTTTCATTTAAGACGGCTATTTCAAATTCTCACCCCAATTCCGCTGAAAAAACATAGTTAAGTTGGAAAAAATCAGGCGATTTCTGTGTTTTTATAACGGCGAAAACACAACTTTCGATTTTTCTGTGAAAACAATTAGGTTTCATCGTATCAACGAGCAAAAACATGTTTTGGGAGTTCTCAAAGATGACATTATTTTTTTAGTAAAAATAGAATTTTTTTTGGGGGTGGGCCGCTCCCGGCAATGGTGCAACGCCGGGCCGACCCTTGAGGTGAAGCTAGCAAGCCAGCTATCACCTCTAGTCTCAAAAATCGGTTAACCTTGTCTGCAGCGTTGTGCTACAGTATCGAAGGTTAATTCGATAAGAACGATTAGGCGAGCCTGGGTCTGTCCACCTGACGACTCTGCAAGCAAGCTTGCATTGTCCGGGACCACTTTCGGAAAACGGTTGATACCGTTTTCCTTATTATGAAGTCAGAGTCTCAGAGGATTGTTTTGACAGTAGGTGAGTGACTTTTGGGTTGATTTTTGCCCAGCAGACCTCTCACCTGCTCAATCCTCTTCGATTCTCTATCCACACTTCTCCAGGAAACTTCCACACCTTTCGGCATGTTACCCGCCAGGGTTCTTGAGGAAAATTTTTTAGACGCCTAGTTTGCATTGGATAGGTGCTCCCTAGAGGTCTATTGCAAGTCCAGTCCGTTAATCCGCCGAGTCCAAGTCCAGTCCGTTCCCATGTGTCCTCTTCAAAAGTCCATCTCGTCTTGCGAGGTGAATATTGGAGGGGGGTCGGGTGGACGGGCTTTCGGAGGTCGCAGACAGTCCTTGCTGATCACCTTGTAGTTGTCCCCATGAATGTGCTTCCAGAAGATGTTCTTGCTGTGCTCAATCACGGATGTACTACAGGCGATCGCTAAGGCGTTTATGCTTCTCTTGCCCTTGATGCCTAGAGCTCTTAGAGACGCGTCGTTTTCCGGTCTCCAGGATCCAAGAGAACCGATCACGACTGGTTCTATGGTAGCTTTGTACCCCTTCTGTTTGTAGAAGTCCTGAACGGTACGGTACTTGTTTACCTTCTCCTCTACTTTCCTGTCAAACGCCTTTTTCCCAAGTTCCAAGGTACATGCTATATCGGATATAACAGCACTCTTAGTCTTGTGATTCAACAGTAGTATGTCTGGGCGTTGTTGGTTAAGATCGGTTTCCCTATCAATCATCAGCTCCCAGTCTTTTGAGGATTTTGAACCTTTACGGATACCGTCCACTACATGGGCCAGTACCGTGTTGTGCCTGTCCGTGACCATTGAACCGAGCGTGTATTTGCAACTGTTCAGGACGTGGACAAGGTCTTCTTTGTTGGCCCCGCACCTTCGGCATGCCTGGCAATTCCCCTTCTTGTAAGAGTTGGAGATACTGCCATTCAAGCATACTTGGTCAAGGCGGGCTCGGTGTATGAAGGTGTGAGCGGAGAAGGATAGTTGTCCTCCCGTTTTGACAAAGGAGTTGTTTCTTTTGTCTCCCGCTACTGCCATCATAATGTTTCCGGCCCGAAGTTTCGGGATTGTTTTAGCGTAAAGTCATTTG
This sequence comes from Oscheius myriophilus, assembly GCA_964057215.1. Classification (NCBI taxonomy): domain Eukaryota; kingdom Metazoa; phylum Nematoda; class Chromadorea; order Rhabditida; family Rhabditidae; genus Oscheius; species Oscheius myriophilus. The sequence continues at coordinate 35,949,985 of OZ059905.1, forward strand.
TCTACTTCGTTTTTCAGCTTTCGACTGAGGCCCTTCGCTAACTCAGTATATTCCGTGCATCTTCCGGTGACCTTTCCGTCTTCCGTAAGATCCTTGCGGCTTATTCTAAGTCCAATTCCGCCGTTTAGCTCGTAGAATTCAACACCCTCCAGGGGGTTTCCATTATTCTTCGCTAGGTGCCTCACAGCTTCCCTAATTCTTCCAAAGATGGTATTTGTGCAACCATTGGTGCGAACGGGGTCTATAGCATTCAGAAACGCACACATCTGCTCAATGCTTGGATTTGGAGCTTTGTAGTAGATGGATGTTGCTTCTCTAAGGTACTGCATATAGAACCCTTTCAGGAGTCTGTCCTGAGACCACATTTTCTTCAGGAAACCGAGTATAGAGCTAACCATTATGGTTGTCTTGATATCGGTGCATCCAAGGCCACCCAACTCAACTGGTGTTTCGCAGTAGGCGTTGGGCGGTCCTTTTACCGGAAGTCCATGTGCTGTTTTAATACCTGCTCTCACCGCTGCTGCTAATTTCTCAACCTCCGCTATTGGCGGGTTGGCGTTTGTTCCAACATGCCCTAGTTGAGGTATGATAAACTGCATGATAGCGTCGTCCGCAAACGCCAACAGTTTCAGGTCTGTCCCTAGTATGTGAACTCCCTGATTGTGTTGGGTGTGATTCCTCACAAGGTACTCCAGGCAGATGTTGAACAAGGTGGGACTTATGGGGTCACCTTGTCTAACCCCTGCTTGGACTTTGACATTGTTTGTGACCGTTCCTTGAGTTTTTACTCTCATTGTGCTGCCCTTGTAGAGGTCAGCAACAATGGCGATGAAGTCATCGGGAAGTCCGAATACCTTCAGCGCGTGAGTGATAAGCTCATGGGGCACTGACCCGAAAGCATTGGTTAGATCCAGCCATGCAATCGCAATGTCACCCTTGACGAGTTTTGTGTAGTCAATAGCGGATCTAAGCATTCCTATGCTCTCTCCGCACCCGTCCCTAGATTGGAAACCCCTCTGCTCATAGCTGAGGAGACCCTGAATCCTCTTTAGTCGATTGTTCCACAAACTTGTGTAGAGTTTGTAGAGTGTGGCAATCATACTAATGGGTCTCCAGTTGGTGATGTCAGCGGTGTCTCCCCCTTTGTGGATTAGTATCACCTCTGCTTCTTTCCAGTGACTAGGAATTCTCTTCAGTCTTTTAAGCTCGTTAAAAAGTTCCCGTAACACTTCTGTGGGGATTTTGTCAAGGTGTTTATACCTTACTCCATCCACCCCAGGAGCCGTGTCCTTTGCCTTTTTTAAGACTTTTTTGATCTCCTCAACGCTGAAGTCGTCCAGAAAGCCGAACGGTACCTCAACGGGGGAGATGTGCTTGGCTTCTCTGTCCATATCCTCCAACTTTGTGTTAGGAGCGACCGAAGTGTCCCTAAAGTGTTTCTCCACAATAGGGGGGTCTATCTGACAGATTTCATGTGTTTTGCCCATTATCGCCGAGAAGGTACGGGATCTGTGTTTCGCGTACCAACTGGCAATTGTTTTCCTGCACTGCAGGTTTATTTTTTGGGCTTTTCTGCGGTTTTTCTGAGACCTCGGTTTGACTTGAGTAGCCATCTCCCCTTTTTCTGGAAGTGGAGGTGGATACCTGTCAAATACCTGGTCCCTTTGGCATGTGTCTCCCATGCCCTCGAAGTAAGTAGCTGCAGCCAGTTGTGTGGCGATCCACTCCAGTCGGGCGAAGTGCTTTCCCTTTCGGTAATAGCTGTCCATCTCCCGCCTGAACCACTGCTGCATATCTACTTTGCCGCATCTCCGAGTAGGTGAACCGTCAGGTTCAACCTTTGCTGGTTTAGGTGGAGTGCCCAGGGGGTCTATGTCCCCCCAGGCCTCACATTCCACTTCTAACTCCAACTGAGGGACCCTCGTACTGGAAAAAGTTTCCAGGTTCGGATTCCTCTCTATCTGATTGAGTAATCTGATCCGAAACATATCTACCTCCTCTTGGCTGTAGGATGGTTCGGACCCTTTGAGGATACACTCCGCCGTTAAGCAGAGGTGTACACCGCAATTGAAGTTGTCAGTTTGTTTCGGTCCATACCCATTCTGTTGCTTAATTGTCAGTGAGAGCCAATCAGCGAAGCCCTGTACTTCGGGCGGGATTTCTCCCCTTAGAGAATCGAACAGGTCAATCCTCTTACTGTGGCTTTTAATCCAAAGAAGCATCCAGTGTTCCTGGATACATACCGGGAATATTACCTTCTTATCCCTTAGTTGATCCTCAAGCTGGAAGCGAGTGGACCAGGCCGTTGGCGTCAGCCATGACACGGCGCTGGGAATCCCTTTCAGGAACTCGTCAACAAGGTCGGAGCAAAACCAGGCTGCCCTACCAGATTTTTCATGCAGGCAGGATATGTCTATCCTTCGTTTTCTGGGAGGCGGATGTGTGCCATCTGCATCCCAAAGAGAAACGACGGGTAGACGAGACTTCCTCTTCCCAGAAAACAGATTTCTAGCTGAAGTCTTTCTGTTAGCTGGGGAGGGGGTCTCCCTTACCTCTTCCAGTACTGCCAAACCCGGCGAAGTTACCTTAATTGTGGTGTTGTCCCATTTTTTGCAACTGCTGAGTTTGATTGCGCTGAGGGTTTTTACCACGGAGCGTGTCTGTGGCCGAGCCTCCAAAGCGGAGATTTCGTCCTTGGTAGGAGTTGCCTCCTTCCTTAGTACACACGATTTCTCATGATTAACCCTACTGAGGTTTCTCCCGAAGGCTTCACCGCACCCGAAGGAGCAAGGGAAGTTTTTGGGAAGCAACCCAGGAACAGGCATGCGCGTGATGTTCACGTCTTTATGGGATTTAGTGTGCGACGAGGCCCACTTACCCATGGCTACGGCCGAGCCGTGTTGACACTCGTCTTGACATATGTAGCACTTGAAGATGAACACCGCATCCGTTAGTCCGTGTGCTGTGTTCATGTGTTTCTTTAGGCTGTGTCTGTGTGAGGTCTTATTCTTTTCACTTTGATCTTAGCCATTAGGCCGAGAAGCGATGTTGTGGTTAGGAATCCGGGCGCTAAGGCCTATTTCAGTGGTTGATCCCATACGGGTGTGAGTTTCGGGTGTCTGACCCTCCAATCTCTCGCTTTCGCTGGCTTCCCGACTCTTGATCGGACGGGCGCGGCGCCCAAACAGAAATCGCTTTATATCTCGCTTGCCGTTGATTTTGACGAAAAATTCGAATATGGAAAAGATTCTTAGAATTTCACGTAGATTTAATTTCTTTATTCAAAACCTGGAAGTTCCCAAATCAGTTCATTTCTGCTGTAAATGTGTCATGAAGCGGTGGAAACTAGAGACTACCAGGCAGTCCGCCGCCCCACTCATATCGCCGCGGCTGGTTAGACCAGCCATAGTGCGAGGCATACAGTCCACTTTGGTTTAATTACCCAAGTTTGAGGTACTAAATAACTCCGACCCTACACGAAAATGTAGAGGTTGTCGAAATTTTGGAAAGCCTTTCCTTAGGGAAGGGCAACAAATGAGGAAAAGTGGTGGAAATGGCCTGTTTTCACGTAGTTGAGGTCCACGTAAATTTCACGTAAACCTCATTTTTGCATGAGAAATGACCGAATTTTGCGGAAATCCTTACTTTTAACTAAATTCATTGTTTCCCGCTCTTTCGAGGGGATTCCAAAAAATGCATATTACTCATATGCGTCCACTTGCAGGGAAATCTTTAGTAAAAGGCGAAAGATTTTCTCGTGAGAATGCAAGAGAACCAGAGATATTTTGAGTTTTGGGCTCGGAAGGTCACCAAATGGAGTAGCCGATTTCGTTTGGGTGGGAAATTTCGCTTTCGTCCGTCTCCAGGTCACCCCACCTGGATCGGTCAAAAATTAGCGTGTGACCCTTTTCTGCCGCTGCGACTCAAACCCGTACAAAAGCAATGACTCCCCGAACACAAGGCGTGGCGAGCCGGCCACCATTAAACTTACCTGGCTGGGAGTTTCGCCGCGATCATGAAGGCGGCGGCTCCATGGTGAGGCTGATCCATTGCACTTTCGGATCGGTTGACCCGTGAGGCAACTTCGAGTTGAAGTTAGCCTACAGCTAAATTTTTGCGTGAGGGGCTGCGTTCGCGCGGCCCTGACAATCCTGGAAAATCTTGAAATTCTTTGAAATCGAGAAAATTTTGCTCAAAATCGGGATAATCGAGCTTTTCCAAAAACTTCAAAATCAGTTTTTCAACTGAAATCGACGAAAATTCACGGCCGATTTTTACCAAAGTCCCATTTCTGTGTGGTTCTGTCGAAATGTTGTTGGAAGCGGCGGAAACCGGCGTCTACGCCGCCTCTCGCGGCCTCCCCCGTATCGCGTCGGCGGTTGCCGGCCGCCATACCCTGGCGCCCAACAGACTATTCGGTTTAATTACCCAAGTTTGAGGTACTAAATACTTCCGACCCTGCGAATGTAGAGGTTGTTGAAATTTTGGAAAGCCCTTCCTTATGGGAGGGCAACAAATTCGAGAAGTTGTGGAAATCTGCTCATTTCATGCTGTACATTTTCCGATGAAACTAGTTTTTCGCTGAAAATGCATGGAATTTTGTCCATTTCAGGTAGTTCCGGTCTACATGAAAGCCCGTTTTTCGTAGTTTTCTCAAAACTTCAAGAACGTTTCCACGTTTCTTAACCCAAATTGTCAAGAATGACTATTTAACGTGCCCCGCAAAGCCTCGAAAAACATGAAAATGTGTGAAAGTTTTCAAAATAAAAATCTGAAAAAAATGTTAAAAATTTAGTTATCAACAATTGCTAACATTGCCTGCAAATCCTGAAAATTCAAAATTTTTATCTTTTATCTTATTCAAGCAATCACTTTGATTTTCTGTAATTAAGCATCTAATGTTGATCCGGCGTCAGCGGTGTTTTTTTTTTTTTAATAAGTCCGGGAAAACTGCACTATTTGCTTCAATGTAGCTAAAATCGGACAATTTTTCGAGCATCCAGGTTTACTTAAATTTCAGTTAGGCAAGCAACATTCTTTCATTTAAGACGGCTATTTCAAATTCTCACCCCAATTCCGCTGAAAAAAAACATAGTTAAGTTAGAAAAAATCAGGCGATTTCTGTGTCTTTATAACGGCGAAAACACAACTTTCGATTTTTCTGGGAAAACAATTAGGTTTGATCGTATTAAAGAGCAAAAACATGTTTTGGGAGTTCTCGAAAGATGACATTATTTTTTAGTAAAAATAGAACCTTTTCAGAGAAAATCATGGAATTTTTGGGGGTGGGCCGCTCCCGGCAATGGTGCAACGCCGGGCCGACCCTTGAGATGAAGCTAGCAAGCCAGCTATCACCTCTAGTCTCAAAAATCGGTTAACCTTGTCTGCAGCGTTGTGCTACAGTATCGAAGGTTAATTCGATAAGAACGATTACTACACTTTGATCTTAGCCATTAGGCCGAGAAGCGATGTTGTGGTTAGGAATCCGGGCGCTAAGGCATATTTCAGTGGTTGATCCCATACGGGGGTGAGTTTCGGGTGTCTGACACTCCAATCTCTCGCTTTCGCTGGCTTCCCGACTCTTGATCGGACGGGCGCGGCGCCCAAACAGAAATCGCTTTATATCTCGCTTGCCGTTGATTTTGACGAAAAATTCGAATATGGAAAAGATTCTTAGAATTTCACGTAGATTTCATTTCTTTATTCAAAACCTGGAAGTTCCCAAATCAGTTCATTTCTGCTGTAAATGTCTCATGAAGCGGTGGAAACTAGAGACAACCAGGCAGTCCGCAGCCCCACTCATATCGCCGCGGCTGGTTAGACCAGCCATAGTGCGAGGCATACAGTCCACTTTGGTTTAATTACCCAAGTTTGAGGTACTAAATAACTCCGACCCTACACGAAAATGTAGAGGTTGTCGAAATTTTGGAAAGCCTTTCCTTAGGGAAGGGCAACAAATGAGGAAAAGTGGTGGAAATGGCCTGTTTTCACGTAGTTGAGGTCCACGTAAATTTCACGTAAACCTCATTTTTGCATGAGAAATGACCGAATTTTGCGGAAATCCTTACTTTTAACTAAATTCATTGTTTCCCGCTCTTTCGAGGGGATTCCAAAAAATGCATATTACTCATATGCGTCCACTTGCACGGAAATCTTTAGTAAAAGGCGAAAGATTTTCTCGTGAGAATGCAAGAGAACCAGAGATATTTTGAGTTTTGGGCTCGGAAGGTCACCAAATGGAGTAGCCGATTTCGTTTGGGTGAGAAATTTCGCTTTCGTCCGTCTCCAGGTCACCCCACCTGGATCGGTCAAAAATTAGCGTGTGACCCTTTTCTGCCGCTGCGACTCAAACCCGTACAAAAGCAATGACTCGGCTAAGATCAAAGTGTAGTAATCGTTCTTATCGAATTAACCTTCGATACTGTAGCACAACGCTGCAGACAAGGTTAACCGATTTTTGAGACTAGAGGTGATAGCTGGCTTGCTAGCTTCATCTCAAGGGTCGGCCCGGCGTTGCACCATTGCCGGGAGCGGCCCACCCCCAAAAATTCCATGATTTTCTCTGAAAAGGTTCTATTTTTACTAAAAAATAATGTCATCTTTCGAGAACTCCCAAAACATGTTTTTGCTCTTTAATACGATCAAACCTAATTGTTTTCCCAGAAAAATCGAAAGTTGTGTTTTCGCCGTTATAAAGACACAGAAATCGCCTGATTTTTTCTAACTTAACTATGTTTTTTTTCAGCGGAATTGGGGTGAGAATTTGAAATAGCCGTCTTAAATGAAAGAATGTTGCTTGCCTAACTGAAATTTAAGTAAACCTGGATGCTCGAAAAATTGGCCGATTTTAGCTACATTGAAGCAAATAGTGCAGTTTTCCCGGACTTATTAAAAAAAAAACACCGCTAACGCCGGATCAACAATAGATGCTTAATTACAGAAAATCAAAGTGATTGCTTGAATAAGATAAAAGATAAAAATTTTGAATTTTCAGGATTTGCAGGCAATGTTAGCAATTGTTGATAACTAAATTTTTAACATTTTTTTCAGATTTTCATTTTGAAAACTTTCACACATTTTCATGTTTTTTCGAGGCTTTGCGGGGTACGTTAAATAGTCATTCTTGACAATTTGGGTTAAGAAACGTGGAAACGTTCTTGAAAATTTGAGAAAACTACGAAAAACGGGCTTTCATGTAGACCGCAACTACCTGAAATGGACAAAATTCCATGCATTTTCAGCGAAAAACTAGTTTCATCGGAAAATGTACAGCATGAAATGAGCAGATTTCCACAATTTCTCGAATTTGTTGCCCTCCCATAAGGAAGGGCTTTCCAAAATTTCAACAACCTCTACATTCGCATGGTCGGAAGTATTTAGTACCTCAAACTTGGGTAATTAAACCGAATAGTCTGTTGGGCGCCAGGGTATGGCGGCCGGCAACCGCCGACGCGATACGGGGGAGGCCGCGAGAGGCGGCGTAGACGCCGGTTTCCGCCGCTTCCAACAACATTTCGACAGAACCACACAGAAATGGGACTTTGGTAAAATTCGGCCGTGAATTTTCGTCGATTTCAGTTGAAAAACTGATTTAGAAGTTTTTGGAAAAGCTCGATTATCCCGATTTCGAGCAAAATTTTCTCGATTTCAAAGAATTTCAAGATTTTCCAGGATTGTCAGGGCCGCGCGAACGCAGCCCCTCACGCAAAAATTTAGCTGTAGGCTAACTTCAACTCGAAGTTGCCTCACGGGTCAACCGATCCGAAAGTGCAATGGATCAGCCTCACCATGGAGCCGCCGCCTTCATGATCGCGGCGAAACTCCCAGCCAGGTAAGTTTAATGGTGGCCGGCTCGCCACGCCTTGTGTTCGGGGAGTCATTGATTTTGTACGGGTTTGAGTCGCAGCGGCAGAAAAGGGTCACACGCTAATTTTTGACCGATCCAGGTGGGGTGACCTGGAGACGGACGAAAGCGAAATTTCCCACCCAAACGAAATCGGCTACTCCATTTGGTGACCTTCCGAGCCCAAAACTCAAAATATCTCTGGTTCTCTTGCATTCTCACGAGAAAATCTTTCGCCTTTTACTAAAGATTTCCGTGCAAGTGGACGCATATGAGTAATATGCATTTTTTGGAATCCCCTCGAAAGAGCGGGAAACAATGAATTTAGTTAAAAGTAAGGATTTCCGCAAAATTCGGTCATTTCTCATGCAAAAATGAGGTTTACGTGAAATTTACGTGGACCTCAACTACGTGAAAACAGGCCATTTCCACCACTTTTCCTCATTTGTTGCCCTTCCCTAAGGAAAGGCTTTCCAAAATTTCGACAACCTCTACATTTTCGTGTAGGGTCGGAGTTATTTAGTACCTCAAACTTGGGTAATTAAACCAAAGTGGACTGTATGCCTCGCACTATGGCTGGTCTAACCAGCCGCGGCGATATGAGTGGGGCGGCGGACTGCCTGGTAGTCTCTAGTTTCCACCGCTTCATGAGACATTTACAGCAGAAATGAACTGATTTGGGAACTTCCAGGTTTTGAATAAAGAAATGGAATCTACGTGAAATTCTAAGAATCTTTTCCATATTCGAATTTTTCGTCAAAATCAACGGCAAGCGAGATATAAAGCGATTTCTGTTTGGGCGCCGCGCCCGTCCGATCAAGAGTCGGGAAGCCAGCAAAAGCGAGAGATTGGAGGGTCAGACACCCGAAACTCACACCCGTATGGGATCAACCACTGAAATAGGCCTTAGCGCCCGGATTCCTAACCACAACATCGCTTCTCGGCCTAATGGCTAAGATCAAGGTGTAGTAATCGTTCTTATCGAATTAACCTTCGATACTGTAGCACAACGCTGCAGACAAGGTTAACCGATTTTTGAGACTAGAGGTGATAGCTGGCTTGCTAGCTTCACCTCAAGGGTCGGCCCGGCGTTGCACCATTGCCGGGAGCGGCCCACCCCCAAAAATTCCATGATTTTCCCTGAAAAGGTTCTATTTTTACTAAAAAATAATGTCATCTTTCGAGAACTCCCAAAACATGTTTTTGCTCTTTAATACGATCAAACCTAATTGTTTTCACAGAAAAATCGAAAGTTGTGTTTTCGCCGTTATAAAAACACAGAAATCGCCTGATTTTTTCCAACTTAACTATGTTTTTTCAGCGGAATTGGGGTGAGAATTTGAAATAGCCGTCTTAAATGAAAGAATGTTGCTTGCCTAACTGAAATTTAAGTAAACCTGGATGCTCGAAAAATTGGCCGATTTTAGCTACATTGAAGCAAATAGTGCAGTTTTCCCGGACTTATTAAAAAAAAAACACCGCTGACGCCGGATCAACAATAGATGCTTAATTACAGAAAATCAAAGTGATTGCTTGAATAAGATAAAAGATAAAAATTTTGAATTTTCAGGATTTGCAGGCAATGTTAGCAATTGTTGATAACTAAATTTTTAACATTTTTTTCAGATTTTTATTTTGAAAACTTTCACACATTTTCATGTTTTTCGAGGCTTTGCGGGGCACGTTAAATAGTCATTCTTGACAATTTGGGTTAAGAAACGTGGAAACGTTCTTGAAGTTTTGAGAAAACTACGAAAAACGGGCTTTCATGTAGACCGGAACTACCTGAAATGGACAAAATTCCATGCATTTTCAGCGAAAAACTAGTTTCATCGGAAAATGTACAGCATGAAATGAGCAGATTTCCACAATTTCTCGAATTTGTTGCCCTCCCATAAGGAAGGGCTTTCCAAAATTTCAACAACCTCTACATTCGCAGGGTCGGAAGTATTTAGTACCTCAAACTTGGGTAATTAAACCGAATAGTCTGTTGGGCGCCAGGGTATGGCGGCCGGCAACCGCCGACGCGATACGGGGGAGGCCGCGAGACGCGGCGTAGACGCCGGTTTCCGCCGCTTCCAACAACATTTCGACAGAACCACACAGAAATGGGACTTTGGTAAAATTCGGCCGTGAATTTTCGTCGATTTCAGTTGAAAAACTGATTTTGAAGTTTTTGGAAAAGCTCGATTATCCCGATTTCGAGCAAAATTTTCTCGAAGGGGGAAGCCTAACTTTAACTCGAAGTTGCCTCACGGGTCAACCGATCCGAAAGTGCAATGGATCAGCCTCACCATGGAGCCGCCGCCTTCATGATCGCGGCGAAACTCCCAGCCAGGTAAGTTTAATGGTGGCCGGCTCGCCACGCCTTGTGTTCGGGGAGTCATTGCTTTTGTACGGGTTTGAGTCGCAGCGGCAGAAAAGGGTCACACGCTAATTTTTGACCGATCCAGGTGGGGTGACCTGGAGACGGACGAAAGCGAAATTTCCCACCCAAACGAAATCGGCTACTCCATTTGGTGACCTTCCGAGCCCAAAACTCAAAATATCTCTGGTTCTCTTGCATTCTCACGAGAAAATCTTTCGCCTTTTACTAAAGATTTCCGTGCAAGTGGACGCATATGAGTAATATGCATTTTTTGGAATCCCCTCGAAAGAGCGGGAAACAATGAATTCAGTTAAAAGTAAGGATTTCCGCAAAATTCGGTCATTTCTCATGCAAAAATGAGGTTTACGTGAAATTTACGTGGACCTCAACTACGTGAAAACAGGCCATTTCCACCACTTTTCCTCATTTGTTGCCCTTCCCTAACGAAACGCTTTCCAAAATTTCGACAACCTCTACATTTTCGTTTAGGGTCGGAGTTATTTAGTACCTCAAACTTGGGTAATTAAACCAAAGTAGACTGTATGCCTCGCACTATGGCTGGTCTAACCAGCCGCGGCGATATGAGTGGGGCGGCGGACTGCCTGGTAGTCTCTAGTTTCCACCGCTTCATGAGACATTTACAGCAGAAATGAACTGATTTGGGAACTTCCAGGTTTTGAATAAAGAAATGAAATCTACGTGAAATTCTAAGAATCTTTTCCATATTCGAATTTTTCGTCAAAATCAACGGCAAGCGAGATATAAAGCGATTTCTGTTTGGGCGCCGCGCCCGTCCGATCAAGAGTCGGGAAGCCAGCGAAAGCGAGAGATTGGAGGGTCAGACACCCAAAACTCACACCCGTATGGGATCAACCACTGAAATAGGCCTTAGCGCCCGGATTCCTAACCACAACATCGCTTCTCGGCCTAATGGCTAAGATCAAAGTGTAGTAATCGTTCTTATCGAATTAACCTTCGATACTGTAGCACAACGCTGCAGACAAGGTTAACCGATTTTTGAGACTAGAGGTGATAGCTGGCTTGCTAGCTTCACCTCAAGGGTCGGTCTGTTGGGCGCCAGGGTATGGCGGCCGGCAACCGCCGACGCGATACGGGGGAGGCCGCGAGACGCGGCGTAGACGCCGGTTTCCGCCGCTTCCAACAACATTTCGACAGAACCACACAGAAATGGGACTTTGGTAAAATTCGGCCGTGAATTTTCGTCGATTTCAGTTGAAAAACTGATTTTGAAGTTTTTGGAAAAGCTCGATTATCCCGATTTCGAGCAAAATTTTCTCGAAGGGGGAAGCCTAACTTTAACTCGAAGTTGCCTCACGGGTCAACCGATCCGAAAGTGCAATGGATCAGCCTCACCATGGAGCCGCCGCCTTCATGATCGCGGCGAAACTCCCAGCCAGGTAAGTTTAATGGTGGCCGGCTCGCCACGCCTTGTGTTCGGGGAGTCATTGCTTTTGTACGGGTTTGAGTCGCAGCGGCAGAAAAGGGTCACACGCTAATTTTTGACCGATCCAGGTGGGGTGACCTGGAGACGGACGAAAGCGAAATTTCCCACCCAAACGAAATCGGCTACTCCATTTGGTGACCTTCCGAGCCCAAAACTCAAAATATCTCTGGTTCTCTTGCATTCTCACGAGAAAATCTTTCGCCTTTTACTAAAGATTTCCGTGCAAGTGGACGCATATGAGTAATATGCATTTTTTGGAATCCCCTCGAAAGAGCGGGAAACAATGAATTCAGTTAAAAGTAAGGATTTCCGCAAAATTCGGTCATTTCTCATGCAAAAATGAGGTTTACGTGAAATTTACGTGGACCTCAACTACGTGAAAACAGGCCATTTCCACCACTTTTCCTCATTTGTTGCCCTTCCCTAACGAAACGCTTTCCAAAATTTCGACAACCTCTACATTTTCGTTTAGGGTCGGAGTTATTTAGTACCTCAAACTTGGGTAATTAAACCAAAGTAGACTGTATGCCTCGCACTATGGCTGGTCTAACCAGCCGCGGCGATATGAGTGGGGCGGCGGACTGCCTGGTAGTCTCTAGTTTCCACCGCTTCATGAGACATTTACAGCAGAAATGAACTGATTTGGGAACTTCCAGGTTTTGAATAAAGAAATGAAATCTACGTGAAATTCTAAGAATCTTTTCCATATTCGAATTTTTCGTCAAAATCAACGGCAAGCGAGATATAAAGCGATTTCTGTTTGGGCGCCGCGCCCGTCCGATCAAGAGTCGGGAAGCCAGCGAAAGCGAGAGATTGGAGGGTCAGACACCCAAAACTCACACCCGTATGGGATCAACCACTGAAATAGGCCTTAGCGCCCGGATTCCTAACCACAACATCGCTTCTCGGCCTAATGGCTAAGATCAAAGTGTAGTAATCGTTCTTATCGAATTAACCTTCGATACTGTAGCACAACGCTGCAGACAAGGTTAACCGATTTTTGAGACTAGAGGTGATAGCTGGCTTGCTAGCTTCACCTCAAGGGTCGGTCTGTTGGGCGCCAGGGTATGGCGGCCGGCAACCGCCGACGCGATACGGGGGAGGCCGCGAGACGCGGCGTAGACGCCGGTTTCCGCCGCTTCCAACAACATTTCGACAGAACCACACAGAAATGGGACTTTGGTAAAATTCGGCCGTGAATTTTCGTCGATTTCAGTTGAAAAACTGATTTTGAAGTTTTTGGAAAAGCTCGATTATCCCGATTTCGAGCAAAATTTTCTCGAAGGGGGAAGCCTAACTTTAACTCGAAGTTGCCTCACGGGTCAACCGATCCGAAAGTGCAATGGATCAGCCTCACCATGGAGCCGCCGCCTTCATGATCGCGGCGAAACTCCCAGCCAGGTAAGTTTAATGGTGGCCGGCTCGCCACGCCTTGTGTTCGGGGAGTCATTGCTTTTGTACGGGTTTGAGTCGCAGCGGCAGAAAAGGGTCACACGCTAATTTTTGACCGATCCAGGTGGGGTGACCTGGAGACGGACGAAAGCGAAATTTCCCACCCAAACGAAATCGGCTACTCCATTTGGTGACCTTCCGAGCCCAAAACTCAAAATATCTCTGGTTCTCTTGCATTCTCACGAGAAAATCTTTCGCCTTTTACTAAAGATTTCCGTGCAAGTGGACGCATATGAGTAATATGCATTTTTTGGAATCCCCTCGAAAGAGCGGGAAACAATGAATTCAGTTAAAAGTAAGGATTTCCGCAAAATTCGGTCATTTCTCATGCAAAAATGAGGTTTACGTGAAATTTACGTGGACCTCAACTACGTGAAAACAGGCCATTTCCACCACTTTTCCTCATTTGTTGCCCTTCCCTAACGAAACGCTTTCCAAAATTTCGACAACCTCTACATTTTCGTTTAGGGTCGGAGTTATTTAGTACCTCAAACTTGGGTAATTAAACCAAAGTAGACTGTATGCCTCGCACTATGGCTGGTCTAACCAGCCGCGGCGATATGAGTGGGGCGGCGGACTGCCTGGTAGTCTCTAGTTTCCACCGCTTCATGAGACATTTACAGCAGAAATGAACTGATTTGGGAACTTCCAGGTTTTGAATAAAGAAATGAAATCTACGTGAAATTCTAAGAATCTTTTCCATATTCGAATTTTTCGTCAAAATCAACGGCAAGCGAGATATAAAGCGATTTCTGTTTGGGCGCCGCGCCCGTCCGATCAAGAGTCGGGAAGCCAGCGAAAGCGAGAGATTGGAGGGTCAGACACCCAAAACTCACACCCGTATGGGATCAACCACTGAAATAGGCCTTAGCGCCCGGATTCCTAACCACAACATCGCTTCTCGGCCTAATGGCTAAGATCAAAGTGTAGTAATCGTTCTTATCGAATTAACCTTCGATACTGTAGCACAACGCTGCAGACAAGGTTAACCGATTTTTGAGACTAGAGGTGATAGCTGGCTTGCTAGCTTCACCTCAAGGGTCGGCCCGGCGTTGCACCATTGCCGGGAGCGGCCCACCCCCAAAAATTCCATGATTTTCCCTGAAAAGGTTCTATTTTTACTAAAAAATAATGTCATCTTTCGAGAATTCCCAAAACATGTTTTTGCTCTTTAATACGATCAAACCTAATTGTTTTCACAGAAAAATCGAAAGTTGTGTTTTCGCCGTTATAAAAACACAGAAATCGCCTGATTTTTTCCAACTTAACTATGTTTTTTCAGCGGAATTGGGGTGAGAATTTGAAATAGCCGTCTTAAATGAAAGAATGTTGCTTGCCTAACTGAAATTTAAGTAAACCTGGATGCTCGAAAAATTGTCCGATTTTAGCTACATTGAAGCAAATAGTGCAGTTTTCCCGGACTTATTAAAAAAAAAACACCGCTGACGCCGGATCAACAATAGATGCTTAATTACAGAAAATCAAAGTGATTGCTTGAATAAGATAAAAGATAAAAATTTTGAATTTTCAGGATTTGCAGGCAATGTTAGCAATTGTTGATAACTAAATTTTTAACATTTTTTTCAGATTTTTATTTTGAAAACTTTCACACATTTTCATGTTTTTCGAGGCTTTGCGGGGCACGTTAAATAGTCATTCTTGACAATTTGGGTTAAGAAACGTGGAAACGTTCTTGAAATTTTGAGAAAACTACGAAAAACGGGCTTTCATGTAGACCGGAACTACCTGAAATGGACAAAATTCCATGCATTTTCAGCGAAAAACTAGTTTCATCGGAAAATGTACAGCATGAAATGAGCAGATTTCCACAATTTCTCGAATTTGTTGCCCTCCCATAAGGAAGGGCTTTCCAAAATTTCAACAACCTCTACATTCGCAGGGTCGGAAGTATTTAGTACCTCAAACTTGGGTAATTAAACCGAATAGTCTGTTGGGCGCCAGGGTATGGCGGCCGGCAACCGCCGACGCGATACGGGGGAGGCCGCGAGACGCGGCGTAGACGCCGGTTTCCGCCGCTTCCAACAACATTTCGACAGAACCACACAGAAATGGGACTTTGGTAAAATTCGGCCGTGAATTTTCGTCGATTTCAGTTGAAAAACTGATTTTGAAGTTTTTGGAAAAGCTCGATTATCCCGATTTCGAGCAAAATTTTCTCGAAGGGGGAAGCCTAACTTTAACTCGAAGTTGCCTCACGGGTCAACCGATCCGAAAGTGCAATGGATCAGCCTCACCATGGAGCCGCCGCCTTCATGATCGCGGCGAAACTCCCAGCCAGGTAAGTTTAATGGTGGCCGGCTCGCCACGCCTTGTGTTCGGGGAGTCATTGCTTTTGTACGGGTTTGAGTCGCAGCGGCAGAAAAGGGTCACACGCTAATTTTTGACCGATCCAGGTGGGGTGACCTGGAGACGGACGAAAGCGAAATTTCCCACCCAAACGAAATCGGCTACTCCATTTGGTGACCTTCCGAGCCCAAAACTCAAAATATCTCTGGTTCTCTTGCATTCTCACGAGAAAATCTTTCGCCTTTTACTAAAGATTTCCGTGCAAGTGGACGCATATGAGTAATATGCATTTTTTGGAATCCCCTCGAAAGAGCGGGAAACAATGAATTTAGTTAAAAGTAAGGATTTCCGCAAAATTCGGTCATTTCTCATGCAAAAATGAGGTTTACGTGAAATTTACGTGGACCTCAACTACGTTAAAACAGGCCATTTCCACCACTTTTCCTCATTTGTTGCCCTTCCCTAAGGAAAGGCTTTCCAAAATTTCGACAACCTCTACATTTTCGTGTAAGGTCGGAGTTATTTAGTACCTCAAACTTGGGTAATTAAACCAAAGTGGACTGTATGCCTCGCACTATGGCTGGTCTAACCAGCCGCGGCGATATGAGTGGGGCGGCGGACTGCCTGGTAGTCTCTAGTTTCCACCGCTTCATGAGACATTTACAGCAGAAATGAACTGATTTGGGAACTTCCAGGTTTTGAATAAAGAAATGAAATCTACGTGAAATTCTAAGAATCTTTTCCATATTCGAATTTTTCGTCAAAATCAACGGCAAGCGAGATATAAAGCGATTTCTGTTTGGGCGCCGCGCCCGTCCGATCAAGAGTCGGAAAGCCAGCGAAAGCGAGAGATTGGAGGGTCAGACACCCGAAACTCACACCCGTATGGGATCAACCACTGAAATAGGCCTTAGCGCCCGGATTCCTAACCACAACATCGCTTCTCGGCCTAATGGCTAAGATCAAAGTGTAGTAATCGTTCTTATCGAATTAACCTTCGATACTGTAGCACAACGCTGCAGACAAGGTTAACCGATTTTTGAGACTAGAGGTGATAGCTAGCTTGCTAGCTTCACCTCAAGGGTCGGCCCGGCGTTGCACCATTGCCGGGAGCGGCCCACCCCCAAAAATTCCATGATTTTCCCTGAAAAGGTTCTATTTTTACTAAAAAATAATGTCATCTTTCGAGAACTCCCAAAACATGTTTTTGCTCTTTGATACGATCAAACCTAATTGTTTTCACAGAAAAATCGAAAGTTGTGTTTTCGCCGTTATAAAAACACAGAAATCGCCTGATTTTTTCCAACTTAACTATGTTTTTCAGCGGAATTGGGGTGAGAATTTGAAATAGCCGTCTTAAATGAAAGAATGTTGCTTGCCTAACTGAAATTTAAGTAAACCTGGATGCTCGAAAAATTGTCCGATTTTAGCTACATTGAAGCAAATAGTGCAGTTTTCCCGGACTTATTAAAAAAAAAAACACCGCTGACGCCGGATCAACAATAGATGCTTAATTACAGAAAAACAAAGTGATTGCTTGAATAAGATAAAAGATAAAAATTTTGAATTTTCAGGATTTGCAGGCAATGTTAGCAATTGTTGATAACTAAATTTTTAACATTTTTTTCAGATTTTTATTTTGAAAACTTTCACACATTTTCATGTTTTTCGAGGCTTTGCGGGGCACGTTAAATAGTCATTCTTGACAATTTGGGTTAAGAAACGTGGAAACGTTCTTGAAATTTTGAGAAAACTACGAAAAACGGGCTTTCATGTAGACCGGAACTACCTGAAATGGACAAAATTCCATGCATTTTCAGCGAAAAACTAGTTTCATCGGAAAATGTACAGCATGAAATGAGCAGATTTCCACAATTTCTCGAATTTGTTGCCCTCCCATAAGGAAGGGCTTTCCAAAATTTCAACAACCTCTACATTCGCAGGGTCGGAAGTATTTAGTACCTCAAACTTGGGTAATTAAACCGAATAGTCTGTTGGGCGCCAGGGTATGGCGGCCGGCAACCGCCGACGCGATACGGGGGAGGCCGCGAGACGCGGCGTAGACGCCGGTTTCCGCCGCTTCCAACAACATTTCGACAGAACCACACAGAAATGGGACTTTGGTAAAAATCGGCCGTGAATTTTCGTCGATTTCAGTTGAAAAACTGATTTTGAAGTTTTTGGAAAAGCTCGATTATCCCGATTTCGAGCAAAATTTTCTCGATTTCAAAGAATTTCAAGATTTTCCAGGATTGTCAGGGCCGCGCGAACGCAGCCCCTCACGCAAAAATTTAGCTGTAGGCTAACTTCAACTCGAAGTTGCCTCACGGGTCAACCGATCCGAAAGTGCAATAGATCAGCCTCACCATGGAGCCGCCGCCTTCATGATCGCGGCGAAACTCCCAGCCAGGTAAGTTTAATGGTGGCCGGCTCGCCACGCCTTGTGTTCGGGGAGTCATTGCTTTTGTACGGGTTTGAGTCGCAGCGGCAGAAAAGGGTCACACGCTAATTTTTGACCGATCCAGGTGGGGTGACCTGGAGACGGACGAAAGCGAAATTTCCCACCCAAACGAAATCGGCTACTCCATTTGGTGACCTTCCGAGCCCAAAACTCAAAATATCTCTGGTTCTCTTGCATTCTCACGAGAAAATCTTTCGCCTTTTACTAAAGATTTCCCTGCAAGTGGACGCATATGAGTACTATGCATTTTTTGGAATCCCCTCGAAAGAGCGGGAAACAATGAATTTAGTTAAAAGTAAGGATTTCCGCAAAATTCGGTCATTTCTCATGCAAAAATGAGGTTTACGTGAAATTTACGTGGACCTCAACTACGTGAAAACAGGCCATTTCCACCACTTTTCCTCATTTGTTGCCCTTCCCTAAGGAAAGGCTTTCCAAAATTTCGACAATCTCTACATTTTCGTGTAGGGTCGGAGTTATTTAGTACCTCAAACTTGGGTAATTAAACCAAAGTGGACTGTATGCCTCGCACTATGGCTGGTCTAACCAGCCGCGGCGATATGAGTGGGGCGGCGGACTGCCTGGTAGTCTCTAGTTTCCACCGCTTCATGAGACATTTACAGCAGAAATGAACTGATTTGGGAACTTCCAGGTTTTGAATAAAAAAATGAAATCTACGTGAAATTCTAAGAATCTTTTCCATATTCGAATTTTTCGTCAAAATCAACGGCAAGCGAGATATAAAGCGATTTCTGTTTGGGCGCCGCGCCCGTCCGATCAAGAGTCGGGAAGCCAGCGAAAGCGAGAGATTGGAGGGTCAGACACCCGAAACTCACACCCGTATGGGATCAACCACTGAAATAGGCCTTAGCGCCCGGATTCCTAACCACAACATCGCTTCTCGGCCTAATGGCTAAGATCAAAGTGTGATAATCGCTCTTATCGAATTAACCTTTGATATGTCGAGTGATTTTGGAACTCGCTTTTCACGAGTCCTGACCTCCGGCCAGAGCCCAATTAGGGCGCTGGCTAGAAAAGGGCTTGTGAAAACGAGTTTCCAGCCCACCCCGGGCCTTCGGGCGCCGATTCCGGGACTAGTCCGCCAAGGGCTAGGCCTGGAAAAGGCACCCGCAAGGTCCGAATCGGGCCTTCGGGCGCCGATTCCGGGACTAGCCCCGTTAAGGGCTGGGCCTGGAAATGGCACTCGCTGACCCATCTCGGCCCTGCCTCCTCCATACGGGACCGGTCACGCGAATTGATCAATACCCGGGGGACACCAGGCCATTCGGTTTAATTACCCAAGTTTGAGGTACTAAATACTTCCGACCCGCGCTAAGGGCTGGACTTATCCAAACCTCAGTTCCCCCCCAGAGGTCCGAGCTACCGGTCTCGTCCGCGTAGGGCGAGATCGGGAACGGGCCTTCGGTTATGCTTATCCGCGTAGGGTATGCTAACCCTGGTGGGTCCTTCCCCTCCAAGGGGGCCCGGGCTTCCGGGGTTTTGTCCCCTTGGGGCATGCCTCCGGAACGGACCTTCTGAGGATGACCCCCTCCCAGGGGCTCCGTGCTTTGGAGCACGTCCGTATAGGGCAGGCTTGGAATCGGACCCCGGTTAACCTAACCCGCTGAGGGTCAGGCTAACTAGGGAGGTGGCTGCTTTTCCCCAGGGATCCGGGTTCGCGGGTCGGGCCCGCGTAAGGCAAGGTCTGGTACGGATCCTGGGCTATCCTGACCCGCCTAAGGGCCGGCCTAGCCATGGGTACACGCGATTCACGTTAGTCCCAAGTTCGAAAACCCCGCTACTATGGTGTTCACTTGTTCTCACTCTCGTCAATCCGCAGAAAAGCAATAATTTTGACCGTTTCAGGATGCCTCTGTCTGAGGATATTCTCACCACGACCTTCGCCCGCCTCAGCCAGCGTGGAGTCCAGGGTCTCGAGAGGTTTATTCCGCATGTTCCCGCTATCGTCAGGGAGTACCTCCAGATTGAGAACGAGGTAAGGGCCTACTCGGTCATCGCACTAACTACGCATTTCCAGGTAATCACAAGGGAGCTGGGAATCGCAGGAATGCCTGACAACTCCATGATCTCCTCGGCCACGGCCGACCGTCTTATGGTCACCGCGTCCCGCTTAGCTTCGTCCCCCTACGACCAAATGGTTATGGCGCGAATCCAGGCGGATGCGATGATTAAAAAGAAAGAGAAGGAGAACAAGTCGCGCAAGGTAGGTAGTGCGAAAGAGAGAGAGAGAGAGAAAGAGAGAGCGCTAGAAGAAGAGCGGGTACACAAAAACCTCTCCACTTTTTAGCGCCCCGGCCAAGGAGATACCGCTACCGGTGCTCCCCCTGTGAAGAAGACCAGTGGGCCTAACGAAAAAGCTGCCAAAGCCGCGGCCGTGCCGGTGGTCAAGGAGAAGGCGGTAGTTCTCCTCCTTCCTAAGCCCGTCTTTTGCCAGCCCGTCAAGTTCGGAACTAAAGGAGTCCAGGTAAAAGCCACCCTTCTCATCTCTAGCTTATGCTCAATTTTTTCAGTACACCAAATCCCCCGAGCGGGTCGAATCGGCCTTTCCCTCCTGCGTGAAAATCGCTCTCGTACGATGCAAGGCAGATCTGTCCCTCTTTAAGCCCCACCTGAAGAAGTACAGCGTGATTTTGGCCCTGGGCCCCTTCGAAGTCAACCCCGGATTCAAGCACACAGTCCGCCTCTCGGAGAAAAACCGAATGGACGCGGGGGAGCTTCTTAGTGTCCTTTTGGAACTGAAAAATGAGGGATTCCCGGCACCCGACCCCCAGCACATCGACAACTACATCCCCGATGAGGTTAGCTCGATGGTGGTTCGGTAATAGGAATGCTACTTTCAGGTGGAAAATACTTCGGAACACAACCCGACGCCCCAGCCGGTCATCAATGGAAATGGCAGCGAAGGCGACAGTGGAGTCGTCAGCGGCGGAGATGCCAATGGAGACGCCAGCGGAGGAGCTACTGCGTCCTGAAGTACCCCCCCCCCTCCCGTTGAACAAATTCAGCCCGGTCTCACTGTTTTTATGTTGTCTGATTAAGATAAAAAACTTTTGAAACATGGGCCATGTTGAACGAGAGCGAGAGAGACAGAGTTGGGGAATTCATCTCACGAATGAAAGTCCACAGAACATCTTCTTGTCTCCAACCCCTTCCCTTGGGAGGAAATAATTGAACGGTAACCCAAAACGTAGCCGCTAAGAACTCCTTAGGAGAATCAATTGTTGAACCTCGGGACCCAGCCTCCCTCTACCGATCCTAAAAACAGGCTAGGACACCAACGTGGCGCGGCTTCTCATATAACCAATGAAGCGCAACCTACAGGTGGACAGCTATGGACGGCCAAAGGAAGACTGCAGAGCTATAAAATCTATCCAGAGCTCCTCTGGACCTCCTTGTATGAAGCGTAGGAGCAGACCGAAAGCGAGTCGTCCTATGAACACTCGGAGACTTCAGGGGAACCACTCTGGAACAGTGCATGGCTATCGGGCGTCGTTAAGGTGTAGGGGTTCACTGACGACTGCTCGGTTCGTGACAGACGGGAAACAGCATTTCTGGAAATTTCCTGGGGAAGATTAGGTCATTAAGTCGAGATTCGATCAACAGACCGGGGCTCATAGGGGAGACCTAGAGAGGGAGAGGGAGTTGGGATAACGTGGCGCCATAACCAACCGCAAAACCAACCAATCAAACTCAATGAAAGGAACCTCCGCCCCATACTCTCTAGTCCAACTAGAGTCTTAATCTTTTCAACGGCACGGAGCATCAGCTCCTGCCCAGTCCCACAAAGGTACATGAAAAACTACTGGCGGGGGGCGTCCCAGGCTCGTCTAATCGTTCTTATCGAATTAACCTTCGATACTGTAGCACAACGCTGCAGACAAGGTTAACCGATTTTTGAGACTAGAGGTGATAGCTGGTTTGCTAGCTTCACCTCAAGGGTCGGCCCGGAGTTGCACCATTGCCGGGAGCGGCCCACCCCCAAAAATTCCATGGTTTTCCCTGAAAAGGTTCTATTTTTACTAAAAAATAATGTCATCTTTCGAGAACTCCCAAAACATGTTTTTGCTCTTTGATACGATGAAACCTAATTGTTTTCACAGAAAATCGAAAGTTGTGTTTTCGCCGTTATAAAAACACAGAAATCGCCTGATTTTTTCCAACTTAACTATGTTTTTTCAGCGGAATTGGGGTGAGAATTTGAAATAGCCGTCTTAAATGAAAGAATGTTGCTTGCCTAACTAAAATTTAAGTAAACCTGGATGCTCGAAAAATTGTCCGATTTTAGCTACATTGAAGCAAATAGTGCAGTTTTCCCGGACTTATTAAAAAAAAAAAAAACACCGCTGACGCCGGATCAACAATAGATGCTTAATTACAGAAAATCGAAGTGATTGCTTGAATAAGATAAAAGATAAAAATTTTGAATTTTCAGGATTTGCAGGCAATGTTAGCAATTGTTGATAACTAAATTTTTAACATTTTTTTTCAGATTTTTATTTTGAAAACATTCACACATTTTCATGTTTTTCGAGGCTTTGCGGGGCACGTTAAATAGTCATTCTTGACAATTTGGGTTAAGAAACGTGGAAACGTTCTTGAAATTTTGAGAAAACTACGAAAAACGGGCTTTCATGTGGACCGGAACTACCTGAAATGGAAAAAATTCCATGCATTTTCAGCGAAAAACTAGTTTCATCGGAAAATGTACAGCATGAAATGAGCAGATTTCCACAATTTCTCGAATTTGTTGCCCTCCCATAAGGAAGGGCTTTCCAAACTTTCAACAACCTCTACATTCGCAGGGTCGGAAGTATTTAGTACCTCAAACTTGGGTAATTAAACCGAATAGTCTGTTGGGCGCCAGGGTATGGCGGCCGGCAACCGCCGACGCGATACGGGGGAGGCCGCGAGACGCGGCGTAGACGCCGGTTTCCGCCGCTTCCAACAACATTTCGACAGAACCACACAGAAATGGGACTTTGGTAAAAATCGGCCGTGAATTTTCGTCGATTTCAGTTAAAAAACTGATTTTGAAGTTTTTGGAAAAGCTCGATTATCCCGATTTCGAGCAAAATTTTCTCGATTTCAAAGAATTTCAAGATTTTCCAGGATTGTCAGGGCCGCGCGAACGCAGCCCCTCACGCAAAAATTTAGCTGTAGGCTAACTTCAACTCGAAGTTGCCTCACGGGTCAACCGATCCGAAAGTGCAATGGATCAGCCTCACCATGGAGCCGCCGCCTTCATGATCGCGGCGAAACTCCCAGCCAGGTAAGTTTAATGGTGGCCGGCTCGCCACGCCTTGTGTTCGGGGAGTCATTGCTTTTGTACGGGTTTGAGTCGCAGCGGCAGAAAAGGGTCACACGCTAATTTTTGACCGATCCAGGTTGGGTGACCTGGAGACGGACGAAAGCGAAATTTCCCACCCAAACGAAATCGGCTACTCCATTTGGTGACCTTCCGAGCCCAAAACTCAAAATATCTCTGGTTCTCTTGCATTCTCACGAGAAAATCTTTCGCCTTTTACTAAAGATTTCCGTGCAAGTGGACGCATATGAGTAATATGCATTTTTTGGAATCCCCTCGAAAGAGCGGGAAACAATGAATTTAGTTAAAAGTAAGGATTTCCGCAAAATTCGGCCATTTCTCATGCAAAAATGAGGTTTACGTGAAATTTACGTGGACCTCAACTACGTGAAAACAGGCCATTTCCACCACTTTTCCTCATTTGTTGCCCTTCCCTAAGGAAGGGCTTTCCAAAATTTCAACAACCTCTACATTTTCGTGTAGGGTCGGAGTTATTTAGTACCTCAAACTTGGGTAATTAAACCAAAGTGGACTGTATGCCTCGCACTATGGCTGGTCTAACCAGCCGCGGCGATATGAGTGGGGCGGCGGACTGCCTGGTAGTCTCTAGTTTCCACCGCTTCATGAGACATTTACAGCAGAAATGAACTGATTTGGGAACTTCCAGGTTTTGAATAAAGAAATGAAATCTACGTGAAATTCTAAGAATCTTTTCCATATTCGAATTTTTCGTCAAAATCAACGGCAAGCGAGATATAAAGCGATTTCTGTTTGGGCGCCGCGCCCGTCCGATCAAGAGTCGGGAAGCCAGCGAAAGCGAGAGATTGGAGGGTCAGACACCCGAAACTCACACCCGTATGGGATCAACCACTGAAATAGGCCTTAGCGCCCGGATTCCTAACCACAACATCGCTTCTCGGCCTAATGGCTAAGATCAAAGTGTAGTAATCGTTCTTATCGAATTAACCTTCGATACTGTAGCACAACGCTGCAGACAAGGCTAACCGATTTTTGAGACTAGAGGTGATAGCTAGCTTGCTAGCTTCACCTCAAGGGTCGGCCCGGCGTTGCACCATTGCCGGGAGCGGCCCACCCCCAAAAATTCCATGATTTTCCCTGAAAAGGTTCTATTTTTACTAAAAAATAATGTCATCTTTCGAGAACTCCCAAAACATGTTTTTGCTCTTTGATACGATGAAACCTAATTGTTTTCACAGAAAATCGAAAGTTGTGTTTTCGCCGTTATAAAAACACAGAAATCGCCTGATTTTTTCCAACTAAACTATGTTTTTTCAGCGGAATTGGGGTGAGAATTTGAAATAGCCGTCTTAAATGAAAGAATGTTGCTTGCCTAACTGAAATTTAAGTAAACCTGGATGCTCGAAAAATTGTCCGATTTTAGC